>CM059208.1:3519608-3554236 GCA_030347435.1 Clarias fuscus
AGTCGTGGCACAAGATTGCTACCAAGGATAACAAAGATCTCCAGGAATTTGTAGACTTCCTGTGTAGTGTTGAATCTTCCATGCCTTATGTTCAAGGTTTGCAAGCTCTGAATGACTGTGTTGAAAATCAAAAAATATCAACAAAATTGAGTGGTTAAGTTCATGTTGGAATAGAGCAGTTACTAAGTTCCAAGATCAATACAAAGCATTTACTGACTTCAAATACTTTGTTGAATTTTTCACTATGGATGCTAGAATCGCATGCAATCCTATCACCTCACTGCAAGCAATTAAACCAACTGAACAAAAGAGATTCAAGCAAACTGAACAGAATCACTCCAGACGAATCGTAACTCAAGTGCTAAGACCTTCACCACTAGTTCTAATGAAAGAACTAGCATTGTGTGTGTCTTTTGCAAAAGACCTGGCCACACTCTTCATAAGTGCTGAAAGATTATGGAAAGATCAATTGAAGAAAGATTTAAATTTGTACAGTCACAACAGCTGGTCACAACTAAAAAAAAACTGCACTGCTAAAAGTGTGTGTGAAAAATGTGAAAGGTATCACCCAAGATAAAGTCCCAGGACAAAGAGCAAGGATAAATCAAGATCAGTCAAGGGTTAATCAAGATTCTGCAGACACCCTACTTGATACCCAAGTGACAGCTGAGGAACTTGTTATTGAAAGAGAACAAGTTAAATTCAAGATTTCTACAATAACTTCCAAAACAAAGGTCATGTCCAGTTGCAAACTGAATGGACTACAAATAAGAGGCATTAAGTCCAAAATGAAAATCCAACAACCAACAACATACACCAGAGACTGTATACCTGTAAACTGGAAAGAGCTGGTCTCATTTAGAACATTTTGCAGATGAAATGGCTCCTATGCTTGATTGTAAAATAGGTTTGTTAATCGGGTATAACTGTCCGCAAGCCTTACTTCCCAGAGATGTTCTCAGAGTTAATGAAGATCAGTCATTTGCACAAAGATCTGTGTTGGGCTGGAGTATCATTGATGCAACCATTACCATGGTGACTATGAAGATGAAATCAGTGTGAGTCTTAGAATTATTATGACTCACACTCTACCAGCTGGTGAACCTTCTCTCAAGCTCGAATGCGAAGTCTGCTTTATTCACAGGAATAAGGTTAAGGAGATGATCACTCCAGCAGAGATATTAAAGATTTTTGAGTCAGACTTTGTGGAAAGGATCAATAAGGAAATTTCTACATCACAAGAAGATCTACAGTTTCTTGTTAAGTTAAATGAAGGTATTAAGCAACTGCCAGATGGGCACTATGAGATGCCGCTGCCTTTTAAGGATCAGAGACCGAACTTACCAAAAAATAGAGTGTGTGCTGAGCATCGACTCAAATGCTTAAAGAAACGCTTGAGCTGAAATGAACAATACTACAAGGATTATGTAACTTTCGTGAAGGATATTATATCAAGAGGTGATGCAGAAAACGTCCCGGAGATGGAATTAAGCAATCAACCTGCATGGTACATTACTCACCATGGGGTGTATAACTCACAAAAGCCAGGAAAGATTTGCATTGTCTTTGATTGCTCTGTAAGGTTTCAGAATACTTCTGTTAATGAGAATCTTCTGACTGGGCATAACCTCACAAATACCCTAGTTGGAGACTTATGTTGCTTCCGGAAGGAGCAGGTAGCCATCATGTATGATGTAGAGTGTATGGTCCATCAGTTTCATGTTGCCCCAAAGGCTCATGACTACCTTAGATTCTTGTGGTGGGAAGAAGGCAACATGGAAGTTCCACCCTCAGTTTTTCGCATGAAGGTCACTTGTTTGGAGCTGCCTCCTCACCTGGATGTGCAAACGTCGGGCTAAAATACCTTGCCTCACAAGGTGAAGGCAAGTTTAATCAAGCCACAGTGAAGTTTATACAGCGTAATTTTTACGTTGATGATGGCTTAGCAAGTGTAGTCACAGAGGAAGATGGAATCCAGCTAGTAAAGGAAGCCAGAGATCTTTGCAACACCGGGAAGCTTCACTTGCACAAATTTATTACCAACAGCAAGAAGGTGATCGCCACAATCCCAAATAAGGAATGTTCTGAAGGTACAACTGACTTTGATTTGGCCCTAGGAGAATCTAAGGTAGGGAGAGCTCTCTGAGTTCATTGGTGGGTATCTTTGGACGAGTTCCATTTTAGAGTACTAGTAAAGGAAAATCCAGAACCCAGCTGACCATGCCTCTTGGGGGCTCTCTGTAAAGCAACTTATGAAATCTAACTGGCTTACTGGTCCAAGTTTCTTATGCCAAAAGGAACTCCCCAAGGACGACATCACGGTGGGAGAGGTTGATGAAGGACACCTAGAACTTTAAAGGGCACAGGTTCTTACAACTAAGGAAGAGGAAGGAATCACTCAAAGATCTCTTTTAGATCGCCTAAAAGGATTTTGGATTTTAGGATGCAGTAATGAAGTTTCATCTCTCATCTACAAATGCATAAAGTGTCGAAAGGAAAATCAGGAGCAGAAGATGGCAGACCCGCCACTGGAGAGGATGCAAACTACTCCTCCTTTTACCTATAGTGGCATGGACTGTTTTGGCCCATTTTATGTTAAAGAGGGAAGGAAAGAGATGAAGAGATACAGACTCCTGTTCACCTGCATGTGCTCACGAGCTGTTCATATTGAAATACTGTACGATCTTAGCACTGATGCTTTTCGTAATGCTCAGCGTTGTTTAATTGGGATCGAGAGTTCCAGGAATTTATGAAGGGGCTTAACCAAGACGTCTAAAGGAGTTAGGCTGTACCTTCGTCATGAACCCACCTGCTTCCAGTCACATTGGTGGTGTCTGGGAGAGACAGATCCGGACTGTAAGGAGTGTATTGATGTCCATCCTAGACCAGTCTGCAGCAAGACTGGGCACTTCTTCCTTAAGAACGTTCATGTATGAGGTAATGGCTATTATCAATAGTTGACCATTGACCGCAGAACATATCAATGATCCTGTGGGACCAGAAACGTTGAAGCCGAATCATATACTAACGATGAAGTCAACTATCATTGCACCACCTCCTGGAGACTTTGTAAGGGAAGATCCCCATCTTCAGAAGAGATGGAAGAGAGTTCAATTTCTTGCAAATGAGTTTTGGACCCTGAAGTGGAAGGAATATCTGTTGAGTTTGCAGCAGAGAAATAAGTGGAGTAAGAGCAGGAGAAATCCTCAAATATATTGTTCTGCTTCAACATGAATAAGCATCATGAAATCAGTGATAGCTAGCCAAGGTTGTAGAAGTCTTCCCAGGAACTGATGGCAGGGTGAGAAGACATAAACTTCTTGTTGGTGATACAACACTGGATAACAAGGGTGCACGCACAAGCAAGTTAGTCTATTTAGAAAGTCCCATACACAAAACCGTGTTATTACTTGAAGCGGATTAAGGGATAATATTTGGTAACAATGCTTTAACTGAGTGTGTTTAATGTGTACAGAAATTTGTTCTGAATGTTAATTTCATGATGCGTACCTTTGTATTCATAACTTTAAGAATCACACATATTGTAGTGTGATGGTGGGAGTGTATTTGCTGACACAAAGTTTTGTTTCATTTCCACTAGATGGCGCTCGTGTTCTTGAACACTTGTTTATTTCAACTAAGATTAATTGATTTAATTAGTATAATATTATATTTTGATTATTTTATAATGTTACTTTTGATTTTTATATTCAGTTATATAAAAATCAGTTTTTAGTTTGTATTTCATTAAGTATTCAGTTTGTTTGATACAATAACTTTGGTCATGTTTTATTTCTTTTTCCATATGCCACTTCCTGTTTTTCATCGGCATGGTGAGACAATGCTGTTGCGTGCAGGTGTAGAGAATTTTCTCTTGATGAATGTAAGCCAGCCAATCAAAAAACTTTAAGATAAACCACCTCTCTTAGCGCACAAGTAGGCAAAAGTGGTATGTAAAGATATTTTTGTTAATTTCTGAGCTTAATGTTGTATACATATAAAATGTATATAAAATGTATGTTTTCTGTGTAATTACAGTAAAGGTGTTATGTGTTATGTATGTAATATATTTGAAAACAAAAAAATTCTTAATTCTTTTAAAAGACCTCCTCTTGGACCACCTTAATATGTCTCACTCCTTTAGTATTAAAGATATAATTTTTTATTTTGAGAATTTGTAAAATAAACCGCTTGAATTTGTAGTTAATTATATTATTTTAAATGCAAAATACTTTATACATAAAGATTTAGAAAGGAACAGTTATATTTCCGTCTTTTCATTATTGAAATGACATCTGTCTTCCAACGATATTGGCATGACAAGGATATCCCACTGGAGATGTTTTCTACACAGCACAGTGGAGGCTTTTTCCTTCACTGGGAAAAGGGAGCCTTAGGTTGTGCAGGGGCCCCTTGACTGAGGGTCCTCATCTGTGTAGTAATGTCTGGGTCTTTCAACAGGACAGTGCTGCAGTTCACAACAATCACCTGACGAAGGACTTTTCCCAGGCCATTACATTGCAATTCTGGACCATCCTGTTTGTTCCCCTGATCTAAATCTTCTTGAGAATATATTTGGATGGATAGAAAGGTAAGTTTACAAAAATGGACATCAGTGCCAGGCTGTGGATGCCCTTTGTGAAGCCATGTTCACCACATGGAGCAACGTTCCCACCAGCCTCCTCGAAACAGTTGCATCAATCATGCCGAAATGAGTGTTTGAAGTTATCACCAAGAACGGTGATGCTACTCACTACTGAGTCATTTTGTTGACACTTTGAGCTGTTGTGGGTATGTTTGGGCTATCGCCTTAAACTTGATTAGAAAAGGCTTATACGAAAGTCCTGCTGGTGCGTGTCGACAGAGGAGGTGTCAGACATCACACTGTGTATTTTTTTTATACGTCATATACAGTAAATCCAAAATTCAAATGCCAATTTTATCCATCACATACACAGTCATACACAGTCATATACAATATGATATGAAGTGAAATGCTTATATGACCTAAAATTTCAAAAAGAAAGTTTTAGTATGAAATTTTTAAATGAGAATTTTACAAATTGGAAATATAAAGAAATATGAAAATAATTTTTAGCTGTAAAAGACTTTTAAATTTACATTGTGTACAAATAATAAAATAATAAATAAAATGGTAGAATAAAAATACAAATATAAAAAGATATAAAAGTGTTGAAATATAATGTAGAACCGGGTCCAGTTATGGGCAAGATAATGTGTGGAATGTAAAGAATAGCGTGTAAGCTTGCAGTTCAAAGTTTACAGCTCTGTGGTGTGCAAAATGTGCCAGTGTGCCATGTGAGCAATGGGGTGGATAGTGAGAAAGCAGCTCAGAGTGTTAAGTCCTATGTGGTGTTGTGATTGAGATTCCTTGTAGCCTGCGGGAAGAAGCTCCTTCTCAGTCTCTCTGTGTTGGCCTTCAGAGAGCGGAAGATCCCTGTCTTAAAGGTCTTGTTCTAGATCGAGTGTACTGTAGGTCAGGGAACTTGGTGCGGATCATGCGCTCAGCTGATCGTACCACCCTCTGTAGAGCTCATCTGTCCTGCTGTTCCCAAACCACGTTGTGATGTCTCCGGTCAGTATTCTCTCTATGGTGCAGGCGTAGAAGTTCCTAAGCACCTTAGAGGGCAGTCTAAAGTCTCTCAAGCGTCTGAGTTGGTAGAGGTGCTGCCGGGCCATTTTCACCACAGTGTTGATGTGACCGGTCCGTGACAGGTCCGTGACAGGTCCATGACGGGTCCTGGGTGATGTGACCACCGAGATATCTGGAGTTGTCCACTCTCTCTACTGGGCTCTCATTGATGATGGGGGTCTGGTAGTTCCTCTCCTGCTTAATACTAATCTCTTTTATCTTGCTGACGATCACGAGGAGGTTGTTCCTCTCCAGGCAGGCCGTCTCATCGTTGTCAGAGATCAGGCCTACCATGACAGTGTCGTCAGCAAACTTAATGATCGTGGTGAAGTTGGTAGTAGCTATGCAGTCGTAGGTGTACAATACTGTAAGTACAGCAAGTGGCTCAGAACACAACCCTGGGGAGCCCCAGTATTGAAGGTGAGAGAGGAAGAGACATGTCTGCCTATCTTTACTGCCTGTGGTCTGCAAGTTAGGAAGTTGGAGATCCACTGACACATGGATGGGCTGAGTCCCAGGTGCTCCAGCTTGGTGATGAGTGTGGAGGAAATTCTAGTGGTAAATGCTGAGCTGTAGTTTACAAAGAACATTTTAACACAATTCCCCTTTCTAGTGTCCAGGAGAGTGAGTGATGTATGGTAGATGTGAGAGATGGCATCATCTGTAGAGTGGTTCGGGCGGTATGCAAACTGCAGTGGCTCCAGAAATTAACTCTGACCAGCCATTCATGTTCACTCTCCTGAAGGCTCTCCTCACATTATGCTGAGAGATGATGAATGCATTTCATTATCTCCTCCAGGTAGGCCTTGTCTTCCTGTCTGCAGCCACTAGCGCCTCTAGCATTGTTAGCATAGTTAGCTTTGTTAGCACTATTTGCATTTCTGGCTACAGCCTCGAAGCGAGCGTAGAAGGTGTTTAGCTTGGGTGCCAGAGACACGTCCCGTTCTTCATACTGATGTTGATGCTTTATAGGCAGTCAGTGTCCTTGCAAAATACCGGCTAACACCAGGTAAAAATTGCAGACACATTTTCCCACTGATATAACAAGAGGGACCTCAAAGAAGACATATTACTGATGCTGCGGCATGTTATTTTACTAAAGACATTTCATGTATGTGTAACCAGGTTGAAAAGCTGACCTGTTAATCACAGGAGTGGTTATTTGTGTCCCTGTCTGATTGTGCTGTGAATATGGTGTATTTTAGTGGGGTTTTCATTTACTGAGAAAACGTAACGCTGGCCCTTTAAGAAACACGAGCGTGTAATTACCTGAAAGCGTCGTGACAATTACCTGAAAGCAGCGCGATCTCGTGCCACAGCGTGTGCTTGTGCAGTGGAGCAAAATTTACATTAAAGTTTAGTTCAGAGCAAACTAGCACGGAATGTGCATGTATGACCTGAGGTAAATTAAAGCTCCTTAGTGTTTTGTTTGTTAGTTTGGCCGTGTATCGTGTTGATTTCGCGTGATTGGATCGGGACACGTGGATGTGGGTGAACTAAATCAACGTCATCGCTTGAAGCGTAAGTGCTTAGACATCCAATCCACTTCATCAGAGTACTGAGTTGGTTTTGTGTGTATTTCTATGTGAAACAGCATGATTGAAACGGTTATTTTGTTTATTAAAGAGGGGAGAAACAGCTCCACAGGCCGTCTGTGTGTTTCCAGTGTGAGAGTGAAGCATCAGAGTGAGTGTTATTTAATTTTACTGTTCCAAAGATTTGTTAATTGTGATGCATGTGTGTTTTGTTAAAGAGAACAGGAAGATAGAGGATTTTTGATGTTTTAGTGTTCCCAATGTTAATGTGAACCTCTATTATATGCAGAGAAGAAAAGCAAGCTCTTCATGTGCAGTGTTAATGTGTGATGCACAAGAGTGGTGATGAGCAGTAAGTTATAATCAGTTATTTTGTCTTTATTACATTGAGAGAGTATGTCTATGGATGATGTGTCATGAGGAACTTTCATTCATGTTTCAAGTAGTTTAATCAGCCTTATTCTGTTTTTCATGAAGACAATGTAATATTTGTTTGTTTGTTTGTTTACAGAATGAAAGGCTGCTACCGTTGTTTGTTAGCCATTTATTTTTAGATTCATTGTCATTTTGTTTTGAGGGACAAATTTCATTAGTTTCAACAACTGTACACAATATTTAAGTCTCTGTCTGATCCCCGAATTTGCATAATTAACGCTGACCTAATTAAAGTGCAGTCTGGAATAAAAGATCCCAACTAAATTCTTTATCCTGTGTCTGGCGTTATCACTAAAATCACATCCCAGGCCACATATGAAAAGCCTGGATTTATTTATGTCCTCAAAATACTGGACCACTAATATAAGCTTACAAGCTGTAGGGCACGTCTCAAGTGTGGTAAAGTGGACAGGCTTGTGTTTCTCACTAAAAACATGTCAAATGCTGTGATTATTAAGCATGTGAGTTGCATGTGGTTTACCAAATAGTTTTTCTTCAGTGATTGTTTAAATAAAAAAATTCTGTTTTCTAAAAATCTATTGTTGCTTTATGGTTTTTACAACTGTTTATTTTATAAAAAAGTAATTTCAGTCTGCAGCTGCTCATATTTTATTTTATATATTCTTATTTCATTTAAGAAAAAGAATTGTTTTGAAATCTAAAAAATAGAATTTTGGCTAAAAAAAATTAGAGATTTTGCCCAGCTCTAATATATACACAGTGAAGCCTTGGATTGTGAGTAACTCTGTCTGTGAGCGTTTAGTAAGATTAGCAAGAATTTAAAATACATTTTATCTTGATAAACGAGTGATTGTCTGTCAAGCATCACATGATCAAAACTGGACCAATGGTTCTTGTTCTTCTCTCTCTCTCAAGCTGTGACATTGTGGGTAATCGTCTCTTATGCTCAGTCTCAGTACATGGGCATCACTCATATGCCCAAGGTGGGAATCGAACCCAGACCCTGGAGGTGCAACGCAACAGTGCGAACAACTACGCCACCACGTCACCATCCACACACACTGCTGAAATTCTAATTATCGCAATCCGTCTTCTTGTATTTGAATGTGTTATAGTGTGATTTAAACATATTTACAAAACATAAATAGGAAAACAATGTGTCAATGCCTGATGTTCACATCCTTTGCAACAGTTTTTAAGGACTGTTTAAACACGCATAAATTTTAATAAAGTTTGATTATGATGATGGAGCACATGGGACAGTTACTTCAAGATGGCTACCAGGTAAGATCATCTCTTTATATCTCTCCAGGTAAATATTAAATATTCTGTTGTCAGAATGTTAACATGGCTTTCTGATTCTCATTACCAAAACAGGAAGTTTTCTACATCTTGAAAATTGTTAGATTTACATTTTTTAATGAAAATGTTCTTTATTAATGTCTAATTATATATATACTGAGAAAAAAAATAGTAAAGCCATCATGGCTTCTTTATAGTTAGCAAAACTAACTAAACTGAGGCACCTCATCCTCCACAAAACCATTCTTATACAGTGCAACATCAATCGCAAAGAGAAGCTCAACATCTTCAGCTCTGTTCCCTCCAACTCTGACTCCTGTCTCTTCCTAAGGAACACTGTCTCTAAACCATACAGCATGGCCGGTTTCACCACTGTCTCGTACATCTTCTTCTTGATTCTTGCTGATATTTTCACACAGACCTCTCGACACCTTTGGTGACATAGCTTCCTGTTTTTCGTATTGTTCCCGCGAAAGTTCCTTGTCTGTTTGGAACAGCGTTTTAGATTATATTTTGTTTAGTTTTTTATAATTATATATTTTGCCCGTTTTTACGCTTTAATACTACTGGACTTTATCCGATTTTTGCGCTTTTTGGGAGAACGCGCGTATCATCTGACCAACAACAAGCGAATCCATCACCAAATAATCACAACTCCGGCACAAAGGTACGTTATCATGTCTACCATTTAGCTCGCTCAGTGTGTGGAGTGCAGGATGTTTAGACATTCTTCCTCCGTCATTAGTGATCATTTTATTTGTGATAGGTGTGTGTTAGTGAGCACCCTGACGGAGAAGATGGTAGCATTAGAGGAGCGCATCCAGACTTTAGAGAGGGTTAGAGAGCGCGAGAGCAGCGTTAATCCTGTAGCGGAAAGTCTGGGTGCCACAGGTGGAGATAATCAGCCCCCGACTCCGGCAGTAGAGCACTCACAGCGGGGCGAGTGGGTGACGACTCTGCGGCATACTCGCTCAGCCAAAGCTAACGCTAAGGCTAGCCCACCGGAGCACACCTCTTCTGCGCTTCACGTGTCCAACAGGTTCGCTCTCCTCAGTGATGCACCCGCTGAGAAACCTGAAAGAGCTCTGGTTATAGGAGACTCTATACTGAGACATGTGAAATTAGCTAGGCCTTTAGGGGCGGCAGCGGCAGTGGTCAGATGTATCCCGGGAGACAGAGCACCGGACATAGCAGGTAATCTTAGGGCTCTAGGTCAGCATAGGTTCTCTAAGATAGTGGTACATGCTGGAGCTAATGATATACGCCTTCGTCAGTCAGAGGTTAGTAAGAGTAACTTTACAGAGGTGTTTAAAATAGCGAAGGCGATGTCCGAAGTAGTAGTTTGCTCTGGTCCCATCCTAATGAGACGTGGTGACATAGCTTACAGCAGGTTATGGTCGCTGAACCGCTGGATGTCCAGGTGGTGCTCCGAAAACAACGTGGGCTTCATAGACAACTGGAAGACCTTTGAGGGCAAAACTGGCCTGTTAGGGCGGGACGGTGTCCATCCCACTCGGGAAGGTGCTGCTCTCATTTCTTGCAGTATAGCACATAGTCTCAGAAGAGGCCTAGTTAATCGGTGACAATCCAGAGCCCAGGCCAGGGAGCAGACAGACAGGCTAAACCAACCGTCTGCTAGCTGCAGAGAGTCGTCACTCAGGGTCCATCATATTGAGACTGTGTCTGTTCCCCGAGCTAAACATAAATTTAGAAAGACTCAGAGTCTGTTTTAGTAATTTAATTAACATAGATACCACAAACTCGGATCACACTGAATGCGCAGCCGGCACCTCTGATCTGAAGCTAGGACTGTTAAATATTAGATCTCTCGCATCTAAAGCAGTTATTGTTAATGAAATTATCACAGATCAGGAGTTTGATATATTATGTTTAACAGAAACCTGCATTAAACAGGACGAGCATGTAGCTCTAAATGAAGCTAGTCCTCCTGGATACAGCTACATACACCAGCCTCGGCTAACTGGTAGAGCAGGAGGAGTCGCAGTTATTTATAACGATAATCTGTCTCTCGTACAAAAACACAGTTTTAAATCTAATGCATTTGAAGTTCTCTATAGTAACATAAAGTCAGCTCAGTCGATCCCGCTAATCATCATTTACAGACCCCCAGGGCCGTACTCCGAGTTTCTCTGCGAATTTGCAGATTTCCTCTCAAACCTTGTTGTTTCTGTAGACAAAGCGTTAATTGCTGGAGACTTTAATATTCATTTTGAGAATCCAGAAGACCCTCTGAGAACAGCATTCTTGTCCATACTGGACTCAGTAGGAGTAAATCAGTGTGTAGTAGGACCCACTCATAAAGCAGGTCACACTTTAGATTTAATATTATCCTTCGGATTAAGTATAGGAAATATAACCACAATTCCACAGTCTGAAGTTATCTCGGATCAGTATCTTGTCTCGATTAAAGCGTGTTATAGTAATAATGTATGCACAGCACCGCGCTTTCACCTTAAACGTACATTTACATCAAATACCGCACAGAGCTTTATCAATAATCTTCCAGAGTTGTCAACTTTGATTGGATCGCCATCTGACTTCACAGAACTCGAACAGGCGAATGAATATCTAGAGTCAGCACTTCGTTATAGCTTAGATAATGTAGCTCCAGTTAAAAGGAAAATGATTAGGGATAAGAAACTCGCTCCTTGGTATAATGACCACACACGTGCTTTAAAACAAACCGCTCGAAAATTCGAACGTAAATGGCGCCAAACTAAATTGATAGTATTCAAAATAGCTTGGAAGGAGAGCATCCTGAACTATAAAACAGCTCTCAGTGATGCTAGATCAACGTATCTCTCCACTCTTATAGAAAATAACAAAAACAACCCGAGATTTTTATTTAATACCGTAGCTAAATTAAGTAAAAACAAGACCACTGCAGAAATCTCCACAACATCATCATGCAGTAGTGAGGATTTCATGAACTTTTTCAATAATAAAATCATAAATATTAGGCAAAAAATTCAGGCTTTGAAACCAGACAATTTAAATAATTCAGATGATCTAACCACATCACATCAGAACTTAGAACACTTTACTCCCCTTGAAGCGAGGGAACTAATTTCACTCA
Source organism: Clarias fuscus (assembly GCA_030347435.1). NCBI lineage: Eukaryota > Metazoa > Chordata > Actinopteri > Siluriformes > Clariidae > Clarias > Clarias fuscus. Next base: position 3,531,592 of record CM059208.1, read on the forward strand.
TCTCTTCTTCAAAATCGTCAACCTGTATATTAGATCCTATACCGACACATTTTCTCAAACAGATAGTACCAGCAATAATAGAACCCCTGTTGAAAGTAATTAACTGTTCACTCAGTAGTGGGTATGTCCCCAAATCCTTTAAATTAGCCGTTATTAAACCACTAATCAAGAAACCTGACCTTGACCCCAGTCTGCTTTCTAATTACAGGCCGATATCAAACCTTCCCTTTATCTCCAAGATTTTGGAAAAGGTAGTATCACAGCAGCTATGTTCACATCTACACAGAAATAGCATAAATGAACTGTATCAGTCAGGATTTAGGCCTCATCACAGCACAGAGACAGCACTTGTTAAAGTAGTAAACGACCTCCTATGGGCCTCTGATCAGGGTTGCGTCACTATACTTGTGTTACTGGACCTCAGTGCAGCTTTTGACACCATTGATCATAGTATTCTCCTTCACAGATTAGAAAAGGTAGTAGGAATTAAGGGAACAGCCCTCTTGTGGCTCAGATCCTATTTGACTGATCGTTATCAGTTTGTAGATTTAGATGGTGACCGTTCCTCATGTTCTCAAGTGGAGTTTGGTGTTCCACAGGGCTCAGTTTTAGGCCCACTGCTTTTTTCCCTTTACATGCTTCCTCTGGGCAACATAATTCGTAAACATGGTATTAGTTTTCATTGTTATGCTGATGACACACAATTATATGTATCAGCAAAACCAGATGAGAAAAACCAGTTTGCTAAAATCGAGCAGTGTGTGCAGGACATACGAGATTGGATGTTAATTAATTTTCTTCTGCTTAATCCTGATAAGACAGAAGTTCTGGTCATAGGACCACAAGTAGCTAGTAAGCTTTCTGATCACACTGTAACTTTAGATGCAACAGTAAAAGACCTCGGTGTGATTATAGATTCCAGCCTTTCGTTTGAAGCTCATGTAGATAATATCACCAGGATAGCTTTCTTTCACCTTAGAAATATTGCCAAGATAAGAAACATATTGTCACTAAATGATGCAGAAAAACTAGTTAATGTTTTTATCACCTCTAGGTTGGACTATTGTAACGCCTTACTGTCTGGTTGTTCAACTAGGTGTATAAACAAGCTTCAGTTAGTACAGAATGCAGCAGCGAGAGTCCTCACTAAAACCAGAAGATACGAGCACATCACCCCTATCTTATCTACACTGCATTGGCTCCCTGTGAAATTTCGCATCGATTTTAAGATACTACTTTTGACATTTAAAGCACTAAATGGTCTTGCGCCACAGTATTTGAGTGAACTGTTAGTGTCTTAAGATCCGCCATGCCTACTTCGATCAAAGAATGCAGGCTGCCTGTCAGTACCACGTATTATTAAAACTACAGCAGGGGGCAGAGCTTTTTCTTACAAAGCCCCAAAGTTATGGAATAGTCTTCCTATTAATGTTCGGGACTCAGACACAGTCTCAGTGTTTAAGTCTAGGCTAAAAACCTATTTATTTAGCCAAGCATTTTTGTAAATAGATTAACCTTAGGTAAAGGAGCAGATCTGGGGGACTCATGGACGTAGAGTATTCTGGTGAACTGGTATGTTTAGATGCTGTTCTCCCCACTCTCATTGTTCACTCAGGTTTGTTGACGGTGAGGTGATTGGTTGCTTTACATCTCGGGGAGCCCTCATGTTTGTGTTTCCTTCTGGCTCTCCCTTTTAGTTATGCTGTTATAGTTAGTCCTGCCGGAGTCCCTGCTTGCACTTTGCACTAAATATACATTCACCTTATACATGTTGACTGTGACCATACCTAACTGCCATCTCTCCTTATTTTCTGTTCTCTCCTTTTCTGCTCTCTCCTCTTTCTCTCTCCCTCTCTTCTTTCCCTCTCTCTGTCTCTCTGTCGAGCTATACATGTTTCGCTCCTGAGTTGCCAGTGATCCAGACCCCTCTGCCCTCTGGAGCCGTCTAACCCGTCCTGGAGTCCTGCTTCTGGTTGGAGATCCCGTCGCATGGATGCCCCGTGTGGTCTGCCTGGATTCGTGTGGTGGCTGGGGATGGTTTCCATGAAGACTGTCCTGTCATCGATTGATGCTCTGGGGACCTGTGACTTCAGTTGTTCGATAACTCAGGACCGGAAGACAGTCTACCTGAGCCTCCGGGAACAAACTGGACTCCTTTTAATTTTAATTTTAACACATCTCCTGTTATACTGAACTTCCAGTCTTACACATTATTATGCTGAGCAATCCCTGCTATCCGTTATCACCCAGATGAGGATGGGTTCCCTGTTGAGTCTGGTTCCTCTCAAGGTTTCTTCCTATTACCATCTCAGGGAGTTTTTCCTTGCCACCGTCGCCCTCGGCTTGCTCATCAGGGACAATCTTATCATTTTGATTCATACACATTGCATACAAACGTACTTCTTTTTATTGTGTAAAGCTGCTTTGCGACAATGTCAATTGTTAAAAGCGCTATATAAATAAAATTGACTTGACTTGACCTTTCTCCACCCGTTCCAATCTGCCTGCACTCACTTCTTTACGTCTTTCTCACACTTTCCACTACATAATAAAAAGTTTTGAGCTTGAATGCATGATTGTGCAAATATTATGTTTTTTTTTTGTTTTTATCAATTTTTTTTTACATCTCTGACTAGTTTACAGTGAAACCTTGGATTGCAAGCGTAATTCTGTTCCAGAAGTGGGCTTGTATATCAAAACACTTGTATATCAAAGCTAATTCCCCCCATAAGAAATAATGGAAACTCCAATGATTCGTTCCACAACCCAAAAAATTAATATAAAAAAATGTTAATAAAAATATGAATAAAAAATAAAACAAATTAACCTGCGTATTACCTTTGACAAGAATCATGGCTGTAGTGATTGAGACGAGAGAGGAGAGGACGAAGAGGTGGGATGATTTTCACACACACAGCCACGTGTGCACACCAGTTTACTGATAGACACTCACTCAACCAAGTGCGCGTGCACAAATGAGGACACACAGTTTGGTAAATTAGTGTGTGTGCAAGAGTCATCCCTCACACACACAAAATAAAAGATGCTTTACACGTACACACGGTCACAGTGTTATAGTAAACAGTACACACGCGCATGGATGTTAACTATATACGAGTGAAGCACGCACACTGAGACGGAGAATAGGAGACGATTACCCACAATTCTACAGCATGCGAGAGAGAAAAAACATTACTGGTTTTAATTAAAATTTATAGGCTTGTCACTGAACGATTTACTCTGACAAAGAGCCGTATAAGAACAGTGGCAGCTGGCACACCTAAAAATAAATGCCGGATTATTAATTATAATCGGAATAAAAATGCTTTTATAAACGTGGGCTATTGTTGTTTACTTACAATATTTGTTAATTTAATTTAATTGAGCTTTGGGCTCAGGATATTGAACATCGTAATTCTCCTCTTTAATTTCCTAAGTAGTCTAATCAGCATTCAAAGTTTTCCAGAGCGCCCCGGCAGAGGTAGACTAATGATTATGAATGGGTCGGGAAAAACAGAAAGGAGACTGACTCTGACCATTTTAATAAATCATTGATAAATTGATGTCTTTGATTTTGGCTGTAGTCATGAAGGTAATCATGTCATCTCATCGTCTCCGTAGCAGTGGATGCTCCTATAATTCACTTTTCATACGAATTGCATCATCTGAAACTTGTTTTCCTTTAGTTTATGTAAAAGCAGACATTTCTCTTTCTATATGTATATGTTTTTCATGTCTGTGAGGCGAGTATACACAGAGTTTCGGGTTCATTTTCTGATGTGCTGAAGTTCACCAAAAACTATACAGAAAAGCGCCCCCTGTTTACTTTCATTATTTTACAAAATCATTTTGTCGTCATTGTGAGTGCACTTACAGTAAATATAAGTAGAGTCTTATGAAGGATATGTATCTTATATAGTTTTATTATATAGTTTTTGCACATTAATCTGACAACAAATGTAGCAGACAATTTTTTTCTGATTCACACGCCAAGTTTTCTGTCTAGGCGAGTGTTACACATGAGACAATCTAAAGGGTCACTGTGTTAACATCTTCTTTGCTTAAATTCGATGCAAATAAGAAACACCTACAGTTAATTTAAATTCTAAATTTGTACTGCTACTACAAGAGCTGCGGCTTATTAATCCTTGAGAGAATTAACTAAGTGTGTAGTCTATAGTTATAGTGCCACTTGGTGGTAAAGCCAGGAAACGCACACCCCTAATGCCATCGCCACGGGACACATGGTGGTGGAACCATTATTCTGGCTCAGTATCATATTTATATACATACTAAATATACATTGACTTCATACATTATGTGGCTGTGACCATACCTGAAACAATTGCGCACTTGTTTTGGACATGTTATTATACTGAATCATTTTGGCCAGATATTCTTGTTTTTATTCAATGTTTGTTTCTTTGTTTTTGAAAGAAAAAGAAAAATCTTCTTTTTGCTTACTTTGACTTCAAAAATTATCTTTGTAATTGCTAAGTTTTTTTATTTATAAATGTAATTTAACAATAGTGCATCCCTTCAAAATATAAATTATTATATATTTAGAAGATTTTCAAAAATCTCCAAAGCAATAAGAATTATACTCTCTGTCATATGGAGATCATATATATTTTAATATTCTGTTTTTTGTTTTTTTTTGTGTTTTTCATTTACTGCTCCTTTTATCCTTCCTGACTGTATGTTATAATTTTCAGCAAAAAAAATCATCCACCATTGGCATTTTCTTTTTTTTTTCTGCGCATGTGTTACATAACGACGATATTTATGGTGGAACACCACCGTCGCCATTTTTTATGACTAAGTGTTTTTCATAAAATGTATAAACATGGTTACCATGAACACAATGTCCTACTAATCAGCTAAAATGTTTAAATATTATCTGTTGTAGCACAAAGATGTGTTTCTGTGATCACCAGTCGAATGAAGGGTTTAATGCATTTAAAGGGTTTTAATTTAAGGGTTTAATGCATTTTTTAAATTATTATATTTTTGCTTGTCACAAATTATGATTGCAGAGATTGTCCAGAACAAGTCTCATCTGGTGCATTTGCTCAAGTGTTAGACGCTGTTCTGAGTAAAACAGGAAGTCAGAGCGGTTAAGTCTGTGTCTCATCCCATAGGATAGCACCGCGTGAGATGATGTCAGATAAACACACAACTTTTGCACAGGTTTTACATCCCTGCCGAGCCAAGATGGCGGCCCTTCCTGAAACTCCAGAAAAATTCTCTCCACCAAAGAGACAAAGACAGAAGAAAATAAAATCGAGGGTGACACTAACGCAGTGCTGAAAGCTATACAAGAACTTTCCACTAAACATGATGAGACCTCAATAGCTTTATTGGATAAAGTCTAAAAGGTCTCGTTATCCCCCCGAAGCAACGTCGTCACTCACATCTACAGTTAACCAGCTCATTATTTCTGGGTGATGAGAAAACCAAAATAATTCAATTGGCAGAAATGGTGGAGCAAATTAAAATTGAAAACAAACAACTGAAGATGAAAATCGCAAACATGCAGAGATACAGCCGGCGCTGGTCACTGAAACTGCACGGCTTAAAATAGGAGAACGGGGAAGATACATGACAGGTCATCATCAATATTTTGGGGAAAGTGGCCCCTAAATATCAGGACAAGCAGAGAGTTTTCATGAGCTGGGTTTTCATGAGCTGTACGCCATAATCATCTCAATTATGACAAATCACAGCTTGAACTATCTTGCTTTGCATGTAATGAGTCTCTCATATATTAATTTCACCTTTTAAGTTGCATTCCAGAAGTAAATTAACTTTTGTACGATATTCTAATTTTCTGAGTTTCACCTGTATATAGTCTCCTTGCTGAATACATCTTTTGAACACCCGCAGACTCCCAGTTACTGTAATCTGTCTTCTCACCTTTCATTCGCGATAAGTTTTGCTGATGGTCTTTTTTTTTTTATGAATTAACAACACCGAGCAAACGTCTCTGCCTAAAATGTATTTCGCCAGCAAAACATAAATTAAATAAAAATAAAATGTTTAATGGTACCAATTAAATCAGACTTCATAGTTGGATTTGATACTTCGAGTGTAATTCATAAATTTACTAAATTTATTTGGATTTTGTAAAATAACAAAAACTAAATGTCTCTGTTTCCTTCTTAGACCTTTTGTCTGCATCACAATGAATTGAAGCTCAGCACGTCTTCTTTCCTTGTTTTAATCTGTGATATTTAAGTTAAATATATTTCACATAAAGGTCTAAATATTCTTTTTTATTTATGCTTTTTATGATGTATTATATTTGACCTGCGTTATTGCATTATGTTTCACTCACTTTCTCACCCTCAACATAATGGGTCACGGGGGCCTGAAGCCTATCCCAGGAGGATAATCCATCGCAGGCCACCCACATATACACACACACACACACACACACACACACACACACACACACACACACACACACACACACTACAGCCAATTTGGGAATGCCAATTAACCTAACCTACATGTCTTTGGACTGTGTAAATTTTCACGTTTACACTTACAGCATGGAAAACTACAGTCTAATGCCACAAAAGTAAACAAATTGTATGATCCATGAAAAATAAAAGCTTTGAGATGACCATTTTGTAATTTTTGTGTTCATTGGATTAAACTAAAACATATGTATATATCAGAAATAAAAATACTAATGTATACATAGGAAAGGGTGGCAAGGAAAAACTCCCTGAGATGGCAATAGGAAGAAACCTTGAGAGGAACCGGACTCAACAGGGAACCCATCGTCATCTGGGTGAAACGGATAGCAGGAGTTGTTTTGCAGTCATACTGTGTGTTAGGCAGCTAGAAGTTCAATATAACAATATGATAAATTATTTGGCGATATGTTACCTATATGATTCAGATCATCAAACAAATTTTTATATTACACAAATATCCTGAGTAAATACAAAATGCAGTTCTGCCTGAACAAATCATATCAAACTCTTCCTTTCTCTTTATCATGTGAGAATTTGAGCCACAAACTGTGTTAAAACACCAGTGCATTTTTTTTACGTCGAAGATGGATTTGAAACAACGACATCAAACATCCCATCACTATAATTTGCTAGCTAGGTGACTTTCCCATCATTTTAATTAAAGTTAATGTTTTGTACTGACTGAAAATATAATCAAGTCAAACAATGAAACTATTTCAGACTCCAAAGATTCCACTTGGAAAAGGAGGATTATTACATTACATATTTTTGTTACATTATACAATTGGTGAGTATTTTATTGCAATCCTTAAGCTCATAAAATAATACACTACCATATTCTGTAATTGTGATAGCCTGCTTCACTGAGGTAATGTCACGAACTGGTATGACAGGTGGTTCAGGCGGATGTTATCGCCGTGGGCATAAAGGGCAGGCATAGGCGCAGAGGGGTTGTATCTACATAAAGTCTTTAATTGTGCACAAAACAAACATACAAACAAAACATAGGGCTCGACATACACACACATATATAGTCTCTTTAAGCATATACCATCTCCTTCGAAATATACAAAACATCTTTAGCATAAAAATATCCCTTAAGCATTTCAGCCCGCTTAGTACTGACACGAAGGCTTAGGCCTGACGGAACATCCGTGACAGGGATGGTGCTCGAGACAGGGCAACCAAAAGAGACCAGAGGCAAGAGGGGAACCCCCTAGAGGCTAAAGGGGGAACACACGGGAGGCTAAAAGGGGAAACACACGGGAGGCTAAAAGGGGAAACACACAGGAGGCTAAAAGGGGAAACACACGGGAGGCTAAAGGGGGTCACACGGGAGGCTAAAGGGTGAACTCAGGGGAGGCTAAAGGGGGAACATACGGGAGGCTAAAGGGGGAACACAGGGGAGGCTAAAGGTGGAACACACGGGACGCTAGGGTAGACACACTAGTGGCTGGGGAGACATGCTAGAGGTTAAAGGAAAGGTTTAAGGAACACACAACACTCTACACACACACAAACACACAGCATAAACCAAAAAGGAGCACTTACACAACACACAGATCGCAGAACAAGGTAGAGTCCATATAAACCAACAAAGGTACAGTAAAATAAAACAATCAAAACAAAAGCCAAACCAAAACACACGCCCACTGACAGTATTAATCCTCAACCCAGTTTCCCAGAACAAGCAGCTATTTACAACAATAATAATGAGCTACCTCGGTTCAGGTGAGCACCCACATGACCTGACCGAGGTGCCTTCTGGGAAACTGAGTCGACTAACAAGAACTACAAAACAAACATGTGCACACAACGCCCTCTAGGGGTAGTCCCTTACAGGTAACAGCATGAAAAAAGTTACTATCTAGTAAACAGAAAATTATACATAACATTATGTATGCACATTAGTTTGTCCAACTGAAGAATATACAACATGTACTGAGTCTGCTTCAGCATCCTGCAAGGACACAGAGGAAGCACAAAGATTTAAAATAAATTATAAATAATAAATCATGTAACCCTAAGATAGTATTTCTGTTGTTCTCATTGAGCTAATGCAAGGTTTGAGCCCTTGTGCTGATGATAATTTAGCATTTGTATCTTCATTGTTCGTGAGAATAAAGTTGATCGAACAATCTGAGGTTAGAGAAGTCTTTTCTGCTCATTAGGATCAGCTAAAGATTGTAATTGCTGGAAATCAAAACCCACTCTTACCAGGACCACCACATATTACAGCACCCATAACACTTCATGCTCACAGTCACCTAAATGTAAAAATTCTAATAATGCATATGTGTGTTTAAAATTCTCTCTCACACACACACCTTAAGTGCATGATATTGACAGGTTCACAGTCTCATTGCCGAGTATTGCTCAGCTTGCTCCTGAAATGATGCCACCATTTGCCTTGGTTTTGATCTTTTCTTCTTTTTTTCTTTACTTTTGCTTTTTGGGTTCTGTTTTTACTGCCTACGTAATTTAAATAAAATTCTAAACCCCATTGGCATCCATGTGTGTATCTGTCTGTACATGACCAGCTGTAACACAGCTCTGTCCGCATGCAGATTCTGATGCCTGCTGGCTACATTACCCTCGAATGGAGTGTGCGGTCAGATCATTGCTTCTCCTCATGCTGCTCCAATGTTCCCGAGGCCTTAATTCTCCTGTCATGTGAGCTGGCCATAGTCACACTCAGTGTGTAACGCCTGTGACACGCCCACATTATCATGTTTTAGGTGCCATTTTTCACTTTAAAACTGACGCTGCCTACTGTTACTTAGCTGAAGAACACCTATGACACTTTTAACTGAACTATCTGCAAACACCACAAACACCAGCCACGGCCCACCGGCCATCAAGGATTTCTGTTTTATATATAGAGATTCTAAACTGCATTAGCCTCCATCCTGGCACCTGTATGTAAATGGAAAAAATATATCTTGTGTAGTCAGATTTACCTCATTTTTCGATGCTTCATGACCTAAAGCAAAACAACAGAGAGAAAATTATTATTATTATTATTATTTTTATTATTATTATTATTATTATTATTATTATTAGCAGTAGTAGTAATACTGTATGTCTGTAAGGATTTTTAGTCATGAAGGTAAAGTTATCTGGAAGTTGAGTCATGTCAACTGGGCTTTTTTGTTTGGTAGAAACATTTCACTACTCATCCAACCAGTCTGAGGCAAGATGGCTCCTCATGTTTGAGTCATCCAAGGTCAAAGGGTCCTCCCCTGTGAAAAGGCTTGTTACGTGAATAGGCAAGAAGGTGAGAATAGGAGAAAAAGTTGTTATAAAGTGATGTTGCGGAGAGCTATTGAGAAGAAACAGAATTGAGAGAGATTAAGGAGAGGCATTAAGGTGTATCGACCAGAGAGTGAAGGGGAGTCCTTAAGTGTGGCTCTCCCGCTGGACCTGTGAAAGGGTCTTGATCTTCCTCGAGATGGATGAAGGCAGTAAAGTTAGGAGACAGATTGTGCCTAAGACCTCCAACTCTCTTTAGAGAGTTGTTTTCCATTTGCCCTTATTTTATCCGTGTATCAAACCATCTATCCTCATCTCACTCTCTAACAACCCTCCCGCCTATTCTCACCTTCTGCATTGCTCACGTAACAGGTCTTTTCAGACAGAAGAATCCTCTGAGGAGGACCCAAATTAGGAAATTATCAACAAATGAGTTCTGAAAGGTTTCTACCTTACAGGAAAGAAGTCCAGTTAACATCACTCAACTTCCAGATTAGTAGAAGTAGCATAAGAGTAGCAACTTATCACAAAATAATTGTTTATGTGCATTTTTTTTTTGTAGTTAAAAGTCTCCCTGTTATAAACCTGTTAATACCCCATGAATGCAGTGTAATAGTTTCTTTAGCAGGCCTTAATTTGTGCAGAAATACACTGTGGGAGCTCCTGGATTTACACCGGCACCTATTTGCATGGCTCTGACACTTCTTTTGTCACTATAAAAATATGTATTTCCATTTAATATTATCTGTTATCCCATTATTTGTATGCAAATCAGAAATGAAATAGAAAAAAGGGGGATAAATGCTCACTTTTAATTTTGTCGTTCTTATTATATTTTATTTCTCCTGAAGAGCATGAATGGTATTTAAGGAAACAGTTTTATTTACAGTTTGTTTTAATAGACATTTAGTGTTAACAGCACTGAAAGTGGAGAACGATCTGTGTTTGTGTGCCTGATGTTACCTGGATCTTGTTGTTCAGTGCCAAAAAAAAGTAATTGCAAGTGCAGTCAATATTTCATCACGGTACTTTGTTGATGGTGTATCAGTTTAAAATAAATATTCTTGTAAGATACTTGACTGACAGGAGACTGAGGGGTTCAGAAACTCTTTACTGAGTAGATGGAACAGAACATCGAACTTCAATTCTATAGTGGATTAAACAGCTATTGTTTAAGTCAGCGGGGAATTAGAGACAGATGTGCAGAAACGCGGGTGTGTGAGAGGACACAGACTGACTGGGGTAAACATGAGCACATGGAGAGAGTGACAGCGTGGGAAAAACCGGCAGAACAGGACCTGAATCATGACATGTGCAAAGAACATTGCGAAATTATAGACAATGGTTTATACTACTACTACTAATAATAATAATAATAACAATAATAATGTTTTAAGCTGCTTAATAGCGTCACATACATCTTTGACATTCTTAGATTAGATCCTTAGATGCTAATTAAAAATAAGTGAAATACCACTTCAGTGATTTGAGTACAAATATAGAGTATAGTCGAGTACATAGTTTCTCTTTTTAAAATTATCTTTCATTTTTTACGATAAAAAAAAAATACTATAAAGAAAATTCCCCAGTGTAGAATTAACACCCAGCAGTGTTTATCTGAGTGCAGCTGGACTCCAGTAAACTCTGAAAGTGTTCAATCAACAGTGGAGGTTTTACTGTGTACAATAGTCTTACACAAAGTATTTCTTTGTATCTTGTTTTGTATAATTCTTGAACTGTCTGCTGTAGCATAATTTACCTATGTATGTATGGATGCATGTATTTACACTATATTGCCAAAAGTATTCGCTCGCCTGCCTTCACATGTATATGAACTTGAGTAACATCCAATTATTAATCCATAGGGTTTAATATGATCGCTCCCTTTGCAGCTATAACAGCTTCAACTCCTTTGGTAAGGTTTTCCACAAGGTTTAGGTGTGTGTTTTGGGGAATTTTTGACCGTTCTTCCAGAGGCGCATTTCTGAGGTCAGACCCTGATGTTGGATCAGAAGGTGTGGCTCACAGTTTCCACTCTAATTCATCCCAATTGTGTGCTATCGGGGTGAAAGGGTGTTCTATCCTATTAAACCCTATGGATTAAGAATCAAATATTACTCAAATTCATATGCACATGAAGGCAGACGAGCAAATACTTTTGGCAATATAGTTTATGTATGTATGTACGTATGTATCAATGTATCTATCTATCTATCTATCTACAGTATCTATCTATCAATAATTTACCTTTGTGCTTCAGTATGATGAAGATCAGGACACTGAAAAGAATCACAATCACAATCACTGCACCAAACCCTACAGTCAGCATGAAGGACACAGCGGGAGAGTCTGAACCTTGGATCACAAAAGAAAGAAAACACAGATTTTAAACACTATATGTTAGTGTAAGAGTTACAGAAGACTTTTGGGAGGAAAAAGAAGACATTTGCTCTGTCTGTAATCTTGGACAGTGTTTTATTTACCCCTGAAAATGAAGTTACTACAACTATTCAATTTATAACTACTTACTTGAAATGACTTGAAATTTACCTTTCACTCTTAAGTAGACTGAATCACTGAATGTAATCTGATTGTTTTCCACGTAGCTGCAGTAGTAGAGTCCTGTATCAGAGACATTTACTGCAGTGATGGTGAGAGACGTGTTCTTGTCATGGACAGACGTCACTATTCTCTCACTCTCAGTAACGAAGTAACACAATTGTGATGGAGCTGATTTTAAAAACTGTTTACACCCAATAAGAAGTGGAGCTGAATCACATGTTTGTTTAAACCAGTAGATGTAGCCTGTATCAGTCAGGTCATGTTGGCACCAAATAGTGGCTTCCTTTCCAGCTTCTGCCTCGAAAGTTAAAGAGCACAGAGTCTCTGAGAGCAAACCTGTAACACACACACACACACACACACACACACACACACACACACACACACACACACACACACACACACACACACACACACACAAATCAAACATAAAGTTGTAGTTTGCAGGGAGGCATCGAATGCCCATGCGATCCCACAGGTTTATTGTGGGGCAGTGTGGGCCGGACATACCCAAACTACACCCCTCTCAGGTCTTTGCATTTATCAGGTCCATGAAAATTAATCCTGGATCTCACAAACAAACAAGCAAACCAACAACAACAAAAAAATAATCGAAACAACAAACAAATAAAATGGTGGTGACATTTGTGGTATTTGATTTTCTATTGCACATTTGCAAACAACAAAACAGTCAACCTACAAAAGAACCCACAATTATTTAAAAATGCTGTAAATATGTTATATTCTGTAGTTTTATACATTGTTCCATATTTTTGATTTGTGTAAAATCCATACTGTAAGAATAATATCAAACCTGCACAGCAACAGGCTGATCTGGTTTACATTGTATTGCATTGGGTTAAACTGACACTCAAGCTGGGTTGACACATTCCATTTATTTCATTTTTTTATTCTCAAAAAAGCCTTAAAATGTACACAACTTTACATAATGTAAATAGATTGTCACAGAATAAGAAAATGTGAATTACTCAATTTTGAAAAAAAAAAAAATGTTAGACAGAACCATATAATCCCAAGGTGACAATTTGTTAAACATAAAATAAATGTAACACAAACACACTCTGTAAAGCGACAAAAAATAAGAGGCCCCTGTAAGTCTGAAATGAGTTAAATATGAATTGCATTTTTTTTTTGCATTTAATACAATGTTAAACACTTTTTATATAGAAGTTACAAATCTTATAATGCCCACATCACATCAAACATTCAACATCTTAATGTTTTAACTATTTATTTTAACTATTAGTTATTTAACTGTTACTATTTCATTTCTTCCAAAATTGCATTAAGAACAAAAACCATAAAAGTTTTAAAAATATTATTAATTAAATGTGGGTTGAGAAAATTGAACAGATGAAGACTCGTATCCATCAATCTGATATCTGATAGCTGGAGAAACTCACAGGTGGAAAGACACTGCTTTGTGTAGGCAAAAAAAAAAAAAAAAAAAAAACACTTTAAAAACAAACATCAACAGCCTCCATCAATTAGTCTGTCTGAATGTCATTGCCTCCACCAATGGCAAAGGTCTGTCAGATCTCCTTGTCTCATTCCCAAGGCTCAAACATGGAACAATGCTCCAGTCATCTCCATATTTTGCAGATATTCCACCATGTTGGTCCACCTGTGGATTACACACCATCACTTAGTGTTGCAATATAACTAACATTTACGTCAAGCATTTTTGTTGTAGACATACAGCCACGCAAATGCAAAACATATTTTCTCTTAAAATACACAAAAATACATAATGTGAACATGAATTTAGTGTATATTTCTGACTAATTGACCTCACGGTTTAACATGTGAGGGATAACATGATACGGAGCTCCATCTGGATTTAATAAGAAATATTCCCCCTTTCAAATTCTCAACAAACCGCAGATGAATAGGATATTTAAGTTTTGAATTTATTTTTTTCATAAGGATGCAGATATAGCTCTTTTTCAACTATGTATAGTGTTTTTTTCTCAGCCAAGAACTTAATTAAAAGTATAATGGCAATTAGTGGACCAGCGTCTCAGAAGGATAGATTCACAGCAGAGAGAGATGCAACAACACCGTGAAATTACTGAAGAGTCGTTTGTCTGACCACACAACATGTATTTGTAACATAAACTCAGGTGAGTTGAGATTCCCTTAATATGAGGTAACAGAACAACAAATGAATTAAATTCACAGTCTAATATACCATCACAGTTTTGCTGTAACATGTTTGGTTTTACATGTTTCACAAACTCTGACTGGTTTCTCAAAAAGGTAAGTTATTATACTTTCTTTTTTTTTCTTTTTACACTTGAATCAAATAATAACAAACATTCTTATCATCCTTTGTTCACTCTTACTTTTCTTTAAAACAATTAGCATCTGAATACAAAATTACAGTTTTAACACCAAACAAAAGGAAAAACACTCTTTAAATTGTCTTAGTCTCTCATGAGAACAGTCTTTAGATAAAATGTAGAGAGATTTTATTGTCTCTGAGCTGTCAATGAAGAGAGAAAAAAGTCTCTCCAATAGAAAAAAATTTAAATCAAGAACAGTTGTTTGATTCCCTACCATTTTCAGAGTTCAAAAATACTTGTTTTTCTTTCAGAAAAAAAAAATAAATAAAATTATCCAAGAAAGGCTCAAGGCAGCCTCGCCAGTCCAAAAGAACAACACATCAGATTACATATTACAATGATCATTGTAATGTATCAGATTACAATGAAATTATCAAACTAGTGATGGGAAGTTTGAATCATTTTAGTGACTCGGCTCTTTGGATCTTGTTTATGAAAATGAAGAAATCTTTTTTTGAGTCATTTAGTTAATTTCATTCTTTTGATCAGAAACATTTTCAATAAACAGACCCCCAACACGTCTACATACACACATTTTGGCTAAAGTTCCAGTAATGTAAATATTACAATGCAGCTAAAGACA
The DNA here is from genome assembly GCA_030347435.1 of Clarias fuscus. Lineage (NCBI taxonomy): Eukaryota > Metazoa > Chordata > Actinopteri > Siluriformes > Clariidae > Clarias > Clarias fuscus. The sequence continues at coordinate 3,546,840 of CM059208.1, forward strand.
TATTATTATAAACAGAATGAGCAGCTCACTTCTCATAACTTCTAGTCTGAATCATTCGTTCTTTTGAATCATAGCGTCTATGGGAGTCACGTGACAAAAGACTAGAAGATTTGTTAACAACCTTTCAATTCTGTTTCCTGTACATATCCTACAGTGGTTTTGAGATGATTTGCGCGTGTGCGCCCAGTAGAAACTGAACAACGGATCACTCTCCGAGACTACTCGTTCTTCTGAGTCACATTAAAGACTCTTTCAAAACGAACAAATCGTTCATAAACGACCCATCACTATATCAAACAAAGAAAAAAACCTGACCTTGAACAGACAATGTCACAAAAATTTCATAAATATCTTCATTATACTTCATGCATTTTAAACAGAGCTTGGATGTGTACATGCATTTCTCAAATAAAGAATAATTACTCTATATATACCATGTCTGTGAACATAGTTAGCTGCCATTTTTACAAATACAGTAATGCACTGTTTCTTCGCTGTGTATAAATCCTCTCCTCTTCACACACAAATACAGTTTCAGTTAGGAAATGTAACAATTAGGCAGGCAATTTAACTTACCAAGGAAGTCGCTAAACTTTCAGAAAACGTCAGACAGGTGTTGATGCTTTGCGTCTCCTTTAAACGCTTTTCTTTCACCTTTTTTAATCAAAAATACACTCTGTAACTGTCAATATCATACCTATTCCCATATTAAAGCATTAAAATAAAATATTAATAAATGAATAAAATATGCTTGCTTTTACCACAACTTACTTAAAAATGAAGTAAAAATTCACATGAACTTACCATAAAGTACTGAGTGCTCTGAGCATGATCCAGTCACAAGTAACAAATGCAGAAAGCTTGCCAAAGAATAAACCAACTGCTGGGTCAAAATAACACAACCAGGTGAGAATGATCCTGGATCAGACAGAAACAGAAGACATATTAAGACTGTCACTGAACTATAAAATATTATAAAATATGCCAACAGACTTTAGTAAAGATTATTTAGTAAAATTACATTTAAGATCACATTTAGTAAATTTAGGTTTTTATTTGTGTGAGCTACTCAAACGCACTGTTCTTATAAAATACAGTATAGCTCACTATTCATATTAACTTACCATAAAATACTGCCAGCTTTAAGCAGCGTGCCCCTCGCTTCAGAAGTGAAGAATCCAGAAAGTTTGTTATGCCGTTTCTCATTTCCAAGAACGCAAAGAACAGACTTGACTTGGAAATGCACACTCGAGGGGTTGAGGACACCGGGTATAGTGCAAATGGGATGCAGAGTACAGGCACACAGCCGCAATATATTACACCGTAACCATATTATACTATAGATTGCCTGTTAGAAATACCCAAAATATAATACACCCATGGTTGTAACCACTGCAGAGACATCACAGGCAGTCGTAGTTTTCAGAAGTTCCTTCCAAAACGAGGCTGCGTTGGGCGGGTACATGATCACACAGCGCCAGTGATTGCCTGGACCGCAAATCTCCGAAATCTTTTTTTTTTTTTTTCAATAACCGATCAACCAATTGATGTTTTGAGCTCCACACGCACACATTCTCAATTAAACAACTCTAAAACTACAGAGTGAGAAACTTGGCCTTGGGCACCAGTGGACATTTCAGCATGACAATGACTTAAAACACACAGCAAAAGTGGTGAAGAAACGGTTAGCAGACAAATAATAATAATAATAATAATAATAATAATAATAACAATTGTTATTATTATTATTATTGTTGTTGTTGTTGTTTTTATTATTATTTAATAAATAATTAATAAATTAATTATTGAGAAGGGTTTGAATTATTTTGGACATGCCACGTTTTGTTCAAATGTAAATAAAATATTTTTTTTCCACAATGATGCCTCTTGTACATCGTCTTACTATCTTCTGGGAGACGCCTGTTTTATTTCTCATCAAGAAAAAACTTGCTGCTTGAATTAAAGTCTCTTTAAGTCAGAATTTGCCAGGGGTATGAATAATTTCGGGCTTGACTATGTATATACTATGTTATATATATAACCTCAGTTCACAAACGCCCCATGTACAAACAAAGTTTCTAAACAAATACAATTATTTGTATTTTATTTTAATAAAAGGCTGCAAATGAAAAAGAGATTATATTCCTACAAACACAATGTGTACTTTTTACTAAATCACACTTTTCTGACTAATTACAGGGTTTCACAACTTTAATTTTTTTTTTTTTAAACTTTAAAAATTAAATTTCAATACACAATTAATCACAATACAGGCTTTATTGTGAGAGCTTTTAGGCTTTATTATTTGTGTTTATTCAATAAAGCAATGAATTAGATCATTATGACTTACCCATGGCACAGAGAAACACATGCAGAGATAAAAACTGAACCATTGTGTATCAGCCAAGAGACAAAGAGGAAACTGTCATCTGTTGGACAAAACTATTGCTGGTGTATCTGTGTGTAGAGGTGTGGTGTGTTTGATTACACAGCTTACAGCACTTTGGTAACCTTTTTTGTTTTTTTGCATATTTGTCACACTGATTGAGATCATCAAACTTATTTACATAATAAATGACAAGTTACAAATATATATGTGTGTGTATATGTATATATTGCACATTTTAATATTACACAAATATTACAAAACGCAGTTTTAAATGATTTTATTTATTAAGGGGAAAAAAAACCTGACCAAACCTACCTGGCCCTATGTGAAAAAGTAATTGCCCCTAAACCTAATAACTGGTTGTGCCACTCAATTTGTGATAACTTCCACTTTTGGTGGAATTTTTGCCCACCCTTCTTTGCAGAATTGTTTTAATTCAGCCACATCAGCATGAACAGCCTTTATAAGGATTGGATTTAAGTCTGGACTATAACTAGGTCACTCCAAAACCAATATATATATATATTTTTTTTTAGCTATTCAGAGGTGGACTTGCTGGTCTGTTTTGAGGCAAAATCATGAACTGATGGATGGACATTCTCGGGAAGGATTTTCAGGTAGAGCAAAGAATTCTTGGTTCCATCAATTATAACAAGTCAATTAGGTCCTGAAGCAGACTCAGACGATCACTCTACCATGACCAGGTTTGACTGTTTGGTACGTTTTATATATATATATATATATATATATATATATATATATATATATATATATGCTGTGTTCGTTTTACACCAGATGTAACGGCATGCACACCTTCCAAAAAATTAAACTTTATACTTATCAATACCAGAATATTTGACCAAAAGTCTGAAGGGGGTAATCAAGATGTTTTTGGAAAATGTGAGATGAGACTTTGTGTTCTTTTTGGTCAGCAGTAGTGATGAAAAGTTCTGATCATTTACCGGCTCCGAACTTTGAGTCTTGTTTAGCAAAATAAACAAATCTTTTTCTGAGTCATTTAGTCAATGTTAAGTTTATGGGGCTAACAAACTACTTGGAAACCTGAAGACTCAAAAGGTGAACTAATCAATTCTCTTTCCAGCTCAGGCTGCATTGGTTAAGCTTATGGGATTGTCACACAATGAATGAATGACTCGGGAGAATGAAAACTGTGAGATGAACTTATTCCTCAATGAGACTGAATGAATGAATCTTTTCCTGAGAGGACTTGTTCTTCCCAAGTTACACTTAAGATTAATTTAAAATGAGCAAATAGTTCAAGAATGACCCATGACTAGTCCTAAGCTTCCACCTTGGAACTCTCCCATGGACACCATTTTTGCCCCCAGTCTCTTTCTTGTTGTTCAATCATGAACACTGAACTTAATTGGTGCTAGTGAGGCCTACAGTTCTTCAGATGTTGTCCTGGGATCTTTGATGAGCTCCTGCATAAGTCATCATTGTGCACTTGGAGTAATTTCTGTAGGCCGGTCACTCCTGGGAAGGTTCGCCACTGTTCCAAGTTTTCTCCATTTGTGAATAATGGCTCTCACCGTGAGTCACTGGAGTTCCAAAGCCTTAGAAGTGGCTTCGTAACCCTTTCTAGACTGATGTATGGCAATTACTTTTTTACTCACCTCACTTTAATCTGTTTGGATAGTGCTGCTTTTTGTTAGATCTTTTAGCATGGTTCACTTTCTCATAAAGGGGTTCTATTTAATTGAACAGGTCTGGCAGTAATCAAATTTAACTCATCTTTCAAAAAAAATACCGTTCATTCACGATTTATCAGGAATTACTGTTTCACTTAAAGGGTAAAATCATCATTTAAAAATTGCATTTTCTATTTACTTGGGTATCTTTGTCTTATTAAAAATAATAAAATCTGTTTGATGATCTCAGTCATTTAAGTAATTATGATAATTATGCAATAGATGTGCGCTTGAGTGTATCATCTCTCATTTTTTTCATGAAATTAAAAAATCCAATAATCTCATGTCTCCTCTTTGGGTTCAGTAAAAATTTCCATTACATTCTCAGACAGTGAATATGAAGACAGTTCACTCCTTAAATACAATGTTCATAGATAAATTTTTTGAAAAGTACATTAATATATTTAGTGTATTTAAAAGGCTATTTTATGTATTTAGGGATATAGTTACAGCAGTGTAGTTCTCATATGATATAATTTAAAAGTAAATATGAAGAGAGGACCATGAGGTCCTAAATATACTATATTCCAGACGTTTTATATGTTGTAATACATGAAATGAACTTAATGTACTATAAAGGATATATAGGATAGGATAGATGGTTACAAGCAATGAAAACATGGTTGTGAGTGCAAAAGAGATGCAGGAAAATACACCACCAGTCATTCATGTGGTTGGAAATTAGTTAAACCAGGAAATGGGCAGCTGCTGCATGTGACTGTGCAAAACCTTGTGGTTTGAGAGACGGATGGCCTCTACACAAGTCGGTTTTAGTCAAATTGAATATTGTCAGAAGTAAAGTTAAATATTGACTGGTAAACATTTGTTGGAGTGTATTAAGCTGAAAAAGCTGGTAGTAAAAAAAAAAAAAAAACATGGATAATGGCAGGAGCCAGAGATTTTCTTTTGCTGGTCCTATGGGGGTGCTTGACCTGTTGACCTTGAACCTGCTCTAAAAGTGCACAACAGGCTAAAGCACTGAGTTACTGATTGGAATGTCAGCGGTTCAAGCCCCAGCTCCACCAGGTTGCCATTGTTGGGCCCTTGCAAGGCCTCTAACCCTATCTGTTCCAGGGTGCTGTATCATGTCTGAACCTGTGCTCTGACCCCAGTTACGCTGGGATATGCGAAGACAGAATTTCACTGTGTACGACCTATTTTCAATGTATGTGTGGCAAATAAAGACTTAGGTCAAGTCAAGTCAAGTCAAGTCGGCTTTATTGTCATTCCAACCATGTACAGTTCAGTACACAGTGAAACAACCAAGGTGCTACATACATGCAAACGACATAAATTAACAACACAACATAAATTAACAACGTTAGCAAGGCTTAACATACCTTATTCTTAATCTCATATTAGGATGTGCTGCCATGAAGCAAAGTATTGAAAATAAAGGTTAATAAAAACACTGATATAAAACTTCACCCAGCGTAAAGCCTGAAGGGGTTTCCCTAGCCAGAACATACACGTGTGTGTGTGTGTGTGTGCGTGCGTGTGCGTGTGTGTGTGTGTAAGTACACCCCTCTAATTTCAGCAAACATTTTATTATATCGTCTCACAGGACAATCCTATAGACATGAAACTTGGATATATTTTAGAGTCGTCAATGTGCAGCTTGTATAACAGTATAGATTTACTGTCCTCTGAAAATAACTCAACATACAGACAGTATTGTCAACAATGCAAAGTCACATGACCTATTCATCATGTTCATGTGTTAGTCAGTGGTCGGGTACAGTGTTGAGGGACATTACTTTTTTAAAGTAATTAATTACATTACTAAATTATTGTCTTCAAAAAGTAATCAGTTACATTACTGCGTTACTTTCTGATATGCATGCATATGTGTTTGTTGTTGGTGTGTGTGTGTGTGTGTGTGTGTGTGTGTGTGTGTGTGTGTGTATGTTTGCGTGTGTAATATGGGTGTGAGAGAGAGAAAGCATGCATTTGTGTGTGGGGGGACGGGGGGACGGGGGGACAGGCGTGAAAAGGTGAGCCATATCACTAACCACATTTGCAGAAACACATAACACATGCAGCATCTGTCCATTTTAAGGTCTGAATGTTTTTACAACCACAGAACTGACACCTGTGTGCTCCTCTTTTAAAAATACACTTGCCCCTAGGGAACATCTGCTTCTGACCACTAATTGTTCTTCACATTTTTTTTCCTGTCTTTACTTTATAAAATAATAACAAAAAAGGAAATAAGTGATTATCATAGTTACCATGATCCCTAATAAGTGTGCACTATGATAAAAGATAACTGTAATCTGATTTTCCATTAACAAGTATAAGAATTGAAATAGCTGGCTATAAAAAATGTTTGCAAGCTGTGATATCTGCCAGTAGAGGTGTTACTAAGTACTGATTAAGTAGGGTGCCCAAACTTTTGCACAGTGCTACAATAATATTTTTATTTTTATCTTTGTTCAATTAATGATATAAAAAATAACTTGAACCAATGTTTGCTGAAAAACCTTTTTTTCCATTTCCAAGAGAGATTTTTTCCATTTAAAAAAATCACCAAAATGTGTTATTTATCAAGGGGTGCCCAAACTTTTGCATATTCCAAAACAGTTGGGACACAATTTGTGAATAAAAACAAAATGCAATGAAGTGGAAGTTTCCATTTTTAATATTTCATGAAGAATTGAATATAGATAACATATAAAATGTTCAAAGTGAGACATTTTGAAATGGCATATTGGCTCATTTTGGATTTCATGAGAGCTACACATTCCAAAAAATGTTGGGACAGGTGTAAATAATAGGCCGGAAAAGTTAAATGTATACATAAGAATCAGCTGGAAGACCAATTGGCAACGTGATTGGGTATAAAAAGAGCCTCTCAGAGTGGCTGTGTCTCTCAGAAGTCAAGATGGGCAGAGGATTACCAATTCCCCCAAGATGGCGCCGGTGAGGTCGGCTGCAGTCAGACTGCTACGACCTATTTTACCTTGTTTTCGCTTTTTAAGTTAATTTTCAAAAATTCATCACCATTGAGTGCATTAGGTATGATAGAGATACTCTTATTTCTATTAGTCTACAATGTACTCATAATTCAACGTTTTTAACTCCGGATCCGAGCTGGCCAAGTGAGATCCTGAGGGAGAACAAAAGACGCGACGTGAAGCGGCGGCCCCGAGAGAAACGAGCCGGCATCAGAAACAGGCTGAGAGCCCGTGCATTTGGGACTGCAATCTTCTCGGTTCACCGCATGGACAGGACACGGGACTCGGGCGTATGTTTAATGGTGAACATCAGCTGGTGCAACAGCCGAGCGTTGTTCC
>CM059208.1:3554736-3601702 GCA_030347435.1 Clarias fuscus
TCTTACACGCTCCTGCACACCCAACCTGGAACTATTGATCATCAAGTGTCATCCTTTTTATCTTCCTTGGCAGTTTACATCAGTCATAATCAGCGCCGTTTATATTCCGCCACCAGCGTATGCACTCATACAGCACCAGACTTTAACAGTGCCAACCTCAAATGCTCAGCGCCGAACTTCTATCAACATATCACCTGCCCGATCAGGGGCGAAAGGACACTGGACCACTGTTACACAACAGTTAAGGACGGCTACAAGGCCCAATCTCGTCCACCGTAAATCTGACCATGCCGCCATCTTCCTCATGCCAAAATATAAACAAAGGCTCAAAAAGGAAGTTCCGGTTCAGAGAGCGGTTATGCGCTGGACAGACCAATCAGTGGCCGTGCTACAGGACGCACTCGATGACACAGACTGGGACATGTTCCGAAACAACTCCGATGATGTCAGCATGTTTACGTAAGCGATTGAGGGATTCGTCGGGAAACTAGTGGATGATAACGTACAGAAAACGACCATCAGAACGTTTCCCAATAAGAAGCTGTGGGTGGATAAAACCATCCGCGACGCTCTGAGATCTCGCACCGCTGCTTACAATGCGGGACTTGCGTCGGGGGACATGGACCCGTACAAGGCTGCGTCATACAACGTCCAGAAGGTGGTGAAAGAGGCGAAGCAGCGCTATGGGAGGAACCTAGAGTCACAGCTCCACCAAAGTGACTCTAGGAGCCTGTGGCAGGGACTAAGAACAATAACGGACTATAAATCACCAACATCCGGTATGACGAACGCAGACATGACACCTTTTATGCTTGTTTCGAGGCTGCAGCTAAAGACGCTAGCATTGCTAATGCTAGCGGTGCTAACGGCTGCAGACAGGAAGTCACTGCCAGCACCGGAAACGTGTTTATCATCTCCGAGCATGACGTGAGGAGAGTCTTCAGGAGAGTGAACACCAGGAAATCAGCAGGACCAGAGGGCATCTCAGGTAGTCCTCAGAGCCTGCGCAGACCAGCTAGCACCTGTGTTCACAGACATATACAACCTCTACTTATCTCATCGGTGATGCCTACATGGTTCAAAGAGTCCATCATTGTTTCTGTTCCGAAGAAACCCCATCCTGCTTCCCTCAATGACTATCGACCTGAAGCCCTCATATCAGTGGTGATGAAGAGCTTTGAACGGCTGGTCAAAGACGGCTGAACGGCTGGTCATCATTTCTTCACTACCAGACACACTGGATCCACTACAGATAATGCTATCTCTCATCTACTCCATACTTCTCTCACTCACCTGGACACTAGTTAGGGGAATTATGTTAAAATGCTCTTCATCGACTACAGCTCAACATTTAACACCATAATTCCCTCTACACTCACCACCAAGCTAGTGCACCTGGGACTCAGCTCATCCCTGTGTCAGTGGATCTCCAATTTCCTAACTGGGAGACCATAGGCAGTAAGGATGGGTGGACATGTCTCAGCCTCCATCACTCTCAGCATGGGAGCCACCCAGGGTTGTGTTCTGAGCCCTCTACTGTACTCATTGTACACGCACGACTGCGTAGCCTCTACCAACTCCACCACCATCATCAAGTTTGCTGACGACATTGTCGTAGTGGGCCTGATCACTGACGAGGAAATCTGGAAAACTGTTGCCAGAGGAACAACCTCTTTCTAAAGGAGTCAGCAAGAAAAAGGAGTTGATAGTGGACTTTAGTGCAAAGCAGAAGAGGAACAGATCCCCGTCATCAACAAGAGCCCAGTGGAGAGAGTGGACAGCTTCCGATACCTTGGTGTACACATCACGCAGGACCTGTCATGGTCCTGTCACATCAACACCATGGTGAAAAAGGCCCGACAGCGTCTCTACCACCTCAGACGCCTGAGAGACTTTAGACTGACCTCTAAGGTGCTTAGGAACTTCTACTCTTGCACCATAGAGAGCATCCTGACGGGAAACATAACGACCTGGTTCGGGAACAGCACCATGCAGGACAGACGAACTCTTCAGAAGGTGGTGCGGTCAGCTGAGTGCATCATCCACACCAAGCTCCCTGACCTGCACTCGATCTACAGCAAGCGATGCTGGACCAAGGACAGGAAGATCATGAAGGACCTCAGCCACCCCAGCAATGGACTGTTCTCTCTGTTGAGGTCAGGAACAAGATTCCGCTCCCTGTAGGCCAACACAGAGAGATTGAGGAGGAGCTTCTTCCCGCAGGCGATACGGTCTCTTAATCAGTACACCACACAGTACTGATCCATTTTGCACCTCCACACATGTTTCTGCACTCACTCTGGACATTCTGGACATTCGCCACACTAGTGGTCACTGCACACCTGCTCACTCATGGACATTATGCACATAAAACACTTTAATACAGCATTTTACTGCATATTTGCACACCCCTGGACATTCTGTTTTTTTATGTTCACTCCATTCCCACAATTCTATATTTTGCATTGTACAGTTAGGTTTTTCTTATTTTTCTTATAGAGTATATTTTGTATTTTGTATTATACAGATATTTTATATTTATTGTATTCTTTCTTAGTTAAATTTGTTCTTTCTTAGTTACATTTACAGGCATTTGCTCTGGGCCAAGGCTCATTTATAATATACTGTGCCAAAGTGGAAAGCAGTTTTGTGGTCAGAAGAATTAAAAACTTTTTTGGACACTGGGACGCCATATCATCCGAAGTAAAGAGGACAAGCTCAACCTAAGTTGTTATCAGCGTTCAGTTCAGAAGTCTGCATCTCTGATGGTATGGGGTTGCATGAGTGTGTGGCATGGGCAGCTTACACATCTGGAAAGGCACCATCAATGCTGAAAGGTATATCCAAGTTCTAGAACAACATATGCTCCATGCGCCCAGAGACTCCTTATTGTGTTCTTTTGAGTTTTCTGTGTGAACAGCATTTCCCAGAATGCACCTCGGTCAGGTGATGGGAGCGCTCACCTGAACCGAAGTTGCTCATTAGTTTGTTATAAATAGCCTGCTTAAGTTGTGTTTCTTTGTCTTGCATCTGTTCAGTTAAGTGGTTGTGTATCTTCTGTGTTTTCACTTCTTCCATAGTTTGTGTTCTGTTCAGTTACGGTTTGGGTTGTTTATGTTTTCTTTATGTGTTATTAAAATACTTGTTCCACCTCCACCTCTGAAAATATGCCTCTCATTCAACCCACACACAGCAACGTGAAAGAATGCAAAACCCAAACAATGCCATAGCGGAGGGGCCTCCCCTGGAAAACTTTTTTGGTGGGGACTGTGACTGTGACGCCGGGGCAGGCGACCTTTGTGGGGAGTCGGCTTGCCATCTGGCGGAACTGCCTGGGGCGCGCAGGAGCGAGTGGAGCGTTTTCCTTTGGAGAGCCTCGGAGAGAAACTGGAGAGGGTGAGCAAACGACACAGCCGAGCTGGAAAGTGTCGTGGCTGGCTATAAGATACGTAACCTCAAGGACACAGGATGACGGAACTAGGAGAAAGGAGGAACCCCAGTCTGTGTGTCATCAGGGGAATGGAAAGCGGGGAGCATCAAAGGCGGAGGCTAGAGCTCCAACAGCTAGCTGGTGAGCTCATCCAGCAAATTAGCAAGTGCCAATTGACTGGAGATTAGGGCCAAATGCAAACCCTGCTGGACCTAGGTGCACTGCTCCAGGAACAGCTTGCCACACTCAACAGGGAGGCAGGCTAGAGTCAAGTCCAGCACACAGGCTCCAGTCAGCCCCGGTGGAGGCGCAGACTCTCCAGTCAGCCCCGGTGGAGGCGCAGACTCTCCAGTCAGCCCCGGTGGAGGCGCAGGCTCTCCAGTCAGCCCCGGTGGAGGCTCAGGCTCTCCAGTCAGCCCCGGTGGAGGCGCAGGCTCTCCAGTCAGCCCCGGTGGAGGCGCAGGCTCTCCAGTCAGCCCCGGTGGAGGCGCAGGCTCTCCAGTCAGCCCCGGTGGAGGCGCAGGCTCTCCAGTCAGCCCCGGTGGACGCGCAGGCTCTCCAGTCAGCCCCGGTGGAGGCGCAGGCTCTCCAGTCAGCCCCGGTGGAGGCGCAGGCTCTCCAGTCAGCCCCGGTGGAGGCGCAGGCTCTCCAGTCAGCCCCTGTGGAGGCGCAGACTCTCCAGTCAGCCCCGGTGGAGGCGCAGACTCTCCAGTCAGCCCCGGGGGAGGCCCAGGTTGGGGGTTGTAATGTCAGGGAATGACCTTACACCCAGAGACTCCTTATTGTGTCCTTTTGTGTTTTCTGTGTGAACTGCATTTCCCAGAATGCACCTTGGTCAGGTGATGGGAGCGCTCACCTGAACCGAGGTTGCTCATTAGTTTGTTATAAATATCCTGCTTAAGTTCTGTTTCATCTGTTCAGTTATGTATCCGGTGGTTGTGTTTTCACTTCATCCATAGTTTGTGGTCTTTTCAGTTTGGTTTGTTTATGTTTTTTACCTGTTCCGTCCACACACAGCAACCGTGACACTAAAATGGCGCTTTTTTCTTGTCCCGACTTCCTGATGATCAACTTGCATTTGAAATATAACCGTCAAAATTTGTTTTAAATCTCCTATTTTTGGTAGAATGTTGTTTTAAATATGACTTTTGAAAATGTTATAACAAGTTTTTAATGATGAACACATTTTAAATAAATGTAATTATGCCCGGAAGTGGTGTCCCACAACATGCGCGCAACCATGTTACAAACACCATTGACCTTGCCAGAGTAAGAGAAGTCACATGAAACAAGGGCAGTAACATCATCAAGCCGCTAACACCATGGGTAGACCAAAGGTATGTCCTCTCTTCTATTTTTCATATTTCTCCAAACTTTTCTACCTTAAGTGAGTGTTTCACTCTAACCAATGCAACTCTTTTACTCATATTATCACAGAATGTCAAAGATTTCTTTCTTTATTTACATAACTAAGTTTGTCCTGCGCTTGACAGTAATGCTACATTTCACAGCTATCATTTATTTCATCAAAAAAGCTAAAATTATAATAATAATTAAAAAAAAAAAAATTAAATAGCACCGATCAGTCTCCTACCTTCAGTGGGCCACAATGGACAAAGAGCACAGGAACGATCACTTTGAAAAAATAATTTGAATGCTCCCAAGATGAGCTGGTGGAAAAGCATCACTATGCTTTCTCACAAGCCCCAAAGCTAAATCTCCCAGCAAATTAATGTGCAGACCATGTTTAAAACTGCAAATGCAAGTACAGTGCTGATGTAAGCTGTTAATTTATGTGACAACATTCTTTGTCACATTTATGTCAATAAATTATGTAATTAAAAAATAAAAATAAAATAAATGTAAATTAAAAGAAATGTATCCATTCAACACTGTTACTATGCGCAACCCTGTTTCTTTAATTTCAACCCTGTTTCATTATATTTTTTAATAAAATAATTTTAAATGCGTTTCGAATCTCATGATGGTTTAAGCTATAGTACTGTCATTTTGAAAGTTTCAATGATTACATGATTTAATGTGTATGAGCAGATATTTGAATACTTAACACTTAAATGAGTAAAAAGAAATGTGTGATTAATTTTAAAAGTTGCTTAAATTATTATAAGGTTACTCTTTTCTAAAAATTATTGAGAATTCAATGTGAATGTGACTTTCTTTACTTAAGGGTAAAAGATTTATTAGGCAACATTTTAAAATATATATACTTTTCAGATTCCTGCGTATTTGTAACAACCAGAGCACACAACAAATAAAATATCTCATAAAAAGTGTACCTTTGATGTTTGAGCTGGATGAATCAAATTATTTGACTATTTTTGAATGTATTACTTGTTTTATTTCAATACATAACATCATGATTTAAAAAATCAAACCTTTTATTTTATGTTCTGGTGCCTAAATTGTCCTCTAATTCTGGAATGTTATCAGTTATTAAATATTAAACTAATGAAAATGGTGTTTCTTCTCACACATTATTAGTAATATTAAAGGGAACTTTTACTTATTTCATTAAAGTTCAAAGCAAATAGGAAAAGCACTCATGTCAATAACAATATCCCTAACTTATTGTGAGTAGTGTATATACTGTATATCAACCATTTAATTGGCAAAAATTAAACTTTCCACATTGAATCTGACATATTGTACCTTTTTTAACTCATTTTGCATTAAAAACAATTATGGCTAAGGACCAGTTGCAGACATTTAAGGATACTTGTATATGTTTTGTTCCCCGAGGACCAAAATTGTACCACCACGGTACCTGTTTTTCTGTCAGTGTCAGGGCTTAATAAAAGTATCTGTGTGGTGCTTAGCTGCATAAGCAATCTCTGACTTTCAGGTTTAAGTGCAAGTTGTAAATAGTGCGCGGCATGGAGAATCTCCCTTTACCTTTTATTTAATTTCATTTCTTCAACTGAGTTTGCAAATGTAGGCTGCACGTTAATTCATGCTTGATTATTCCTCGTCAAATATTCTTCGTTTAATTTATTGTTTTGTAAGCATATTTTAGTAAAATATATTTGTAATGTAACAATATGACAATATTAATCAACATAATATTAACTTTACTAATATTATATTAAATAACAAAGGATAAAAAGTAAGCAGAGAAGGACCCATGCACAAGATACCAGGAAAAGCGAAAGAGATAAGGAGAGCAGGCACAGGGTGCCACAGTAATGAGATAGAGATACTTAGTGTACCAGGCGAATCTAAAGACACAGATAAAAGGTGCACGTAGGAACGCATTTAATTAAAAAACATATATTATAATTGTCAGCAAACGTATTGGGAAAGCACCTAGCAAGGAATACATGCTCATTAGATGATAAATTGTCATGCACACTCGCTCCGCGACCGGCACGAGGACCCGGAAGTAAGACGGTCGCGCTTTCAGAAAGCATAAAAGGAAACAAGATGGCGATTCACATCGCTCAGTCATTGAGTTCATTCATGCCTTCGCTATCGCTTCACCAACTATTTCGTGAGTACTCACCTATTCAGATCGCTTCCTTGATTGAGTGTGTGTTGCCAGAACGCGGGTTTATTTGTGTAGATCCTTGCTCTTTGTGTAAGAGAGTTCTAAGAGTAAACGCGTGGTTATCCTGCCTGCTCGTGCTGCTTCCGCGTTTGGGTTTACCGTCCACGCAACACGGGCTAACTGCTAAGGCTACAGAATGACTGAGCCAAAAGCAGTAAACCCAGCGGAGTTTGCTCGCCTCTGCGCTGTGGTTGACCAGCATGCCGAACTGATCAATAAGCTCCGTGGTGAAGTCTCTCCGAAAGGAGCTCCAAGACGTCGCGGTTTTGCGCCGCGAGGTGGCGGAGCTGCGGCAGGAGAACGTGACCCTCTGCAAGGCAGCTGTTCAGTCGGCTGTTGCCACGCCCCCCGTAGCGGCGGCAGCGCCGCCCCGTCCTCCCACCTCTGACATTTTCATTGCTTTACCAGATAAGTGGGATGGCACAGATGGGAAGTGCAGTGTGTTTTTAACAGCATTAGATCTTGTGTTTGAGTTCAATTCCACCAGGTACTCCACAGACCGACTGCGCGTTGCTCTTCTCGTCTCATTGCTATCTGGGCAGGCAGCTGAGTGGGCCACGGCGGTTCTCAGGTCAGATTCAGACACAGCCTATTCATACGGAGAATTCACCCGCCAACTCAAACTGACCTTCGAACATCCTGCTGCTGAGGTGGAGACCGACAGCAAATTGTACCATCTGCGGCAGGGTGGGTCATCCGTGAGCCGCTACACCGCGGATTTCCGTACCCTCGCCGTGCAGACCACCTCCGGACGGCTTACTACGAAGGACTGGCTTCTCGCATCAAGGACGAGCTCGCCGGACGAGAGCTTCCAGCTACACTGGAGGGATTGGTTCAGCTCGCCCTCCGGATTGACCAGAATCCTGCCGCCAATCACGCCCTTTTTTTCACGTTCCACGCCCCGATCACCAGCTTTCACCACCACCACTAGGGCGTCTGCCGGGTCTCCACCTCCCGCCGTGGTTGACACGGGAGCCGGGGAACCCATGCAACTAGGACGCACCTCCTTGAACCCTGCAGAGCGAGAACGACGTTTCAGGGAGGGACTCTGCGCCTATTGTCGGTCAGCGGCACACCATAGAGCTATCTGCCCTTTACGCCCGGGAAACGATCAGGCCCGGTGAGTCAGGGGGGGCAGCTCACCGGGTCACCTCCATCTCGCCGCCACCACACCCACCATCTCGCGTCTCATGGTTCAGGCACACCTCCAATTTGGCCACAGACGAGTCAAAAGTTCCGCGTTCATCGACTCCGGGGCTGCTGGAAACTTTATTGACTCCTCCTATGCCAAGAGATTGGGGGTGGAGACTGAGGCGTTATCCCAGCCAGTTCGAGTGACATCCGTCAACGGTCGGCCCCTTTCGTCCAGCCCTATCACCACCCAGACTCGGCCCATCATCCTCACCATTGACCAACACCAAGAAGAAATCCGCTTTCACCCCACCTCCATTTCCTCGCCACCCATCATCTTAGGATACCCCTGGTTATTGCAGCATGACCCTCTCATCTCCTGGTCTAAAACAGGATCCTGCAATGGGGTGAGACCTGCCTCGAACTCTGCCTACAAACGCCGGCTGGGACGTGCTCTAGGGAGTCCGAGGCCCCCGATGTTGACACCAACGCCATCCCTCCTGCGTATCGAGACCTGGCTGAGGTCTTTTGTAAGAGACGTGCCGACCATCTTCCTCCGCATCGCCCCTACGACCTGGCTATTGAGATCCAGCCAGGTTCCACTCCACCCCGCGGCCGTCTATACTCTCTCTCTTCCACTGAGACGCGGGCGATGGAGGAGTATGTGTCCTCCGCTCTCCGTCAGGGTACCATCCGACCCTCTTCCTCGCCCGCCGCCGCAGGATTTTTCTTCGTAAAGAAGAGTTCGGGCGAATTACGTCCTTGTGTTGACTATCGGGGGCTGAATAACATCACCATAAAAAACCGACGCCCTCTCTGGTGCCACCATTTTTACAAAGTTGGACCTCCGGATCGCCTACAACTTGGTGTGTATCAGAGAGGGCGATGAGTGGAAGACAGCCTTCATCACCCCTAATGGACATTACGAAAGCCGAGTTATCCCCTTTGGACTATGTAACGCCCCCGCAGCTTTCCAGCAGTTCATGAACGATGTTCTCCGGGACATGTTGGGAAAATGGGTATTTGTCTACCTAGACGATATACTCATCTACGCACGCACCGCCGAAGAACACATTTGACACGTCAGGGCTGTCCTTAAGAGATTGCTCGCCCACCGACTGTACTGTAAGTTGGAGAAGTGGGCTTTTCACAAGCGCTCCACCACGTTCCTGGGCTTTGTCATCTCGTCCCAGGGTGTGGCCATGGACCCACAGAAGCTTGAGGTTGTACATCATTGGCCCCTACCCAAGACTCTCAAACAGCTTCAACAGTTTCTTGGGTTTGCAAACTTCTATCGTCGCTTTATCCGGGGCTACAGTACAGTCGCAGCACCCCTAACCACCCTAAATCGCCCCTCACCTCATCCTTTCCAACTCGACTCCACTGCCATCAGCACATTCTCCAAACTCTGCCATTTATTCACCACCGCTCCAATTCTCCTCCATCCAGATGCCGACCAACAATTCTATGTGGAGGTGGACGCCTCAGAGGTGGGCGCTGGGGCTGTCCTCTCCCAGCGGGGTCCAGACCAGAAACTACACCCTTGTAGTTTCTTCTCCAAGAAATTTGACCCTACTCAGCAGCGATACGGGGTAGGGGACCGCGAGCTTCTGGCCATAAAGTGGGCTTTGGAAGAATGGCGACACTGGCTCCAGGGCGCCAGAGAACCATTTATCATCTGGACCGACCACCAAAACCTCATTACCATCAAGAACCTAAAACAACTCAACCCCAGGCAGGCGCGGTGGGCTCTATTTTTTGAGTCTTTTGATTTCCACCTATCCTATCGTCCGGGGTCAAAGAACATCAAAGCCGACGCCCTCTCCCGACAACATGAGGGGGATGTCCCCCGGGCGGACCCCGCGTCTGTCCTGCCACCTTCCAGAGTCATCGCCCCGCTCCGTTGGGAACTGGAGACGAGGGTTCGCCAGGCACAGGCCACGGAGACCGAACCGGCAGGGGCCCCGCCTGGACGACTCTTCGTACCCAGCAACATCAAGGCCGACGTCATCAAATGGGGTCACTCCTCGCCGCTGTCGGGGCACCCAGGCACACAACGCACCCTCAAATACATCCAGCGCGCTTTCTGGTGGCCCTCAATGGCCAAGGACGTCGATGAGTTCGTTCGGGCGTGCCCAGTGTGCGCCAGGGCCAAGACCTCCAATCAACCAACACCAGAGGAACTCCAACCACTCCCAGTCCCCCGTCGACCCTGGACGCAGATTGCTTTTGACTTCATCACGGGCCTGCCGGCATCCGAAGGGAAAGACGTCATCATGACCATAGTGGATCGGTTCTCCAAAGCTGTGCACCTGGTGGCCCTCACCGGACTCCCATCAGCTAAAAGGACAGCCGAGCTGATATTAGAGCACGTAGTCCGTCTGCATGGGTTCCCTAAGGACATCGTCTCGGACAGGGGGCCCCAGTTCACTGCACGGTTCTGGAAGGCCTTCTGCCGTCTGATCAATTCTACCTGCAGTCTCTCCTCGGGCTATCACCCCCAAACAAATGGTCAGACGGAACGGGCCAACCAACAACTGGAGTGCTACCTGAGGTGCTTTGTTGCCGACTGTCAGCGCTCCTGGGCTCGTTATCTCATTTGGGCGGAGCTCTCCCACAACCTCCACGTCTCCTCTGCCACAAAGCTGAGTCCATTTGAGGTATGCCAGGGTTTCCAACCTCCGATGTTCGAACATCAAGAACCGGAGGTTGAAGTACCCTCAGCCCAACAGTTGGTCTGAAGGTGTCGGCAGTCCTGGACTCAAGCCAAGGAGGCCATTCAGCACGCCAATACCCTCTACACCTCACAACATCGCCGTCGACACCCCCCGGGACGATTGTACCACACAGGTGACAAGGTATGGCTCTCCACCAAAAATCTAAACCTCCATACAGAGTCCAAAAAACTCTCGCCTAAATTCATCGGTCCATATCGCATCACCCTCCGTGTCAACCCTGTCACCTATTGGCTCCAGCTGCCTGCGGCGCTCCGGATTCACCCAGTATTCCACACCTCTCAGCTGAAACCCTTCATCACGTCACCAATGGTTCCACCCGCCCACCCCACTCCTTCTCCCCGAATCATCAAGGGTAGTCCCACTTACACGGTACGCCGGATCCTCGACTCGCGCCCTCGGGGCAGAGGTACTCAGTACCTGGTTGACTGGGAGGGCTACGGCCCCGAGGAACGGTCTTGGATTCCGGCCCGGTTCGTCCTGGACCCCGAGCTCATACGGGACTACCGTCGTCGGGTATCCGCCACCCCAGGACCGTCGAGAGTCGGTCCTGGACAGGGGGGTACTGTCATGCACACTCGCTCCGCGACCGGCACGAGGACCCGGAAGTAAGACGGTCGCGCTTTCAGAAACAAGATGGCGATTCACATCGCTCAGTCATTGAGTTCATTCATGCCTTCGCTATCGCTTCACCAACTATTTCGTGAGTACTCACCTATTCAGATCGCTTCCTTGATTGAGTGTGTGTTGCCAGAACGCGGGTTTATTTGTGTAGATCCTTGCTCTTTGTGTAAGAGAGTTCTAAGAGTAAACACGTGGTTATCTTGCCTACTGCCGCTGTTTCCGCGTTTGGGTTTACCGTCCACGCAACACGGGCTAACTGCTAAGGCTACTGTGTTCATCCCTCGGTTGCTCGTGACATAAATCACATAGCTAAAAGATATGCAGATACCGGTGTGCATTGGAGTCAGGAACGACACAGAGATAAGAAAGAGGCACACAGACGCTGGTATTCACATCATGTTTAAAAAAGAAAAAACACAAGGAATAAAAGTACATTAAACATAGTTTATAAAAGCATATAGTAGAATACAAAATGTATGGCCCAAAATAAAAGTAAAGAATAACGTGAGGGGCCTGTAACATTTACAGTAAAACAGACGAATTACACATCAAACCTTCTATGAGCCAGCACAACACCAATACGGAGATCAGTCAGAGGAATAAAAGTAGAATGACCACGATTCAAAAGTGGCATAGACAAGGGAGGAAAATCCGTTTGGGTACCAACAGACGCCTTAAAATCGGTCTGAGTGCCAACGGATACATAACAATTAGGCCTTTGGATGGATGGCGCTGGAGTGCTGGACTCTGGGCTTACGGGTCTAAGAGATTGAGGAGGACTATTGGCCTCCAAACACAGTCTTTTAGAAGGACCAGGCTTGGAGTCACCCTTCTTAAAATAAGTGAGGCCTTTCTCCCGTAGATATTGCATCAAGGATCCAGAGGACTCAGGTTCTTCTTGAACAGAACTCACCGAGGCCCGGTCCATAGCAGGCTCAGTAGGGTTGTAGTCCTCAGAAGGAGCATAATCCGAACTGCCCTGACTGTCGGAGTCATCCAGAGGGATGTAGCCAGTGTTAGAGCAGTTGCGACTAGCTGTAAAAATAAAGGTAAGAATGTGTTAAACACCAAAGTGGGAAAATGAGACAAAAAAAGGAAATAAGCAATACGGGGGGGATGCTTACCCATGGTTGGTCTCTTGAGAAATGAAGAACAAACCGGAAAACCAAGAGAGGTATAGTAAAAATAGGTAACGCCCAACTATTTAAAAAAATTGAAGAAAGGAAAATGTAAAGGTAATGTCAAGTCAAGTCAAGTCAATTTTATTTATATAGCGCTTTTAACAATTGACATTGTCGCAAAGCAGCTTTACACAATAAAAAGAAGTAAGTTTTTATGCAATGTATATGAATCAAAATGACAAGATTGTCCCCGATGAGCAAGCCGAGGGGGACGGTGGCAAGGAAAAACTCCCTGAGATGGTAATAGGAAGAAACCTTGAGAGGAACCAGACTCAACAGGGAACCCATCCTCATCTGGGTGATAACGGATAGCAGGAATTGCTCAGCATAATAATGTGTAAGACTGGAAGTTCAGTATAACAAGAGATGTTTTAAAATTAAAAGGAGTCCAGTTTGTTCCCGGAGGCTCAGGTAGACTGTAGGGGATTCCGGTCCTGAGTTATCGAACAACTGAAGTCACAGGTCCCCAGAGCATCACTCGATGACAGGAGAGTCTTCATGAAAACCATCCCCAGCCACCATACGAATCCAGGCAGACCACACGGGGCATCCATGCGACGAGATCTCCAACCAGAAGCAGGACTCCAGGATGGGTTAGACAGCTCCAGAGGGCAGAGGGGTCTGGATCACTGGCAACTCAGGAGCGAAACATGTATAGCTCGACAGGGAGACAGAGAGAGGGAAAGAAGAGGGGGAGAGAGAGAGAGAAGAGAGCAGAAAAGGAGAGAACAGAAAATAAGGAGAGATGGCAGTTAGGTATGGTCACAGTCAGCATGTATAGGTGAATGTATATTTAGTGCAAAGTGCAAGCAGAGACTCCGGCAGGACTAACTATAACAGCATAACTAAAAGGGAGAGCCAGAAGGAAACACAAACATGAGGGCTCCCTGAGATGTAAAGCAACCAATCACCTCACCGTCAACAAACCTGAGTGAACAATGAGAGTGTGGAGGACAGCATCTAAACATACCAGTTCACCAGAATACTCTACGTCTATGAGTCCCCCAGATCTGCTCCTTTACCTACGGTTAATCTATTTACAAAAATGCTTGGCTAAATAAATAGGTTTTTAGCCTAGACTTAAACACTGAGACTGTGTCTGAGTCCCGAACATTAATAGGAAGACTATTCCATAACTTTGGGGCTTTGTAAGAAAAAGCTCTGCCCCCTGCTGTAGTTTTAATAATACGTGGTACTGACAGGCAGCCTGCATTCTTTGATCGAAGTAGGCGTGGCGGATCGTAAGACACTAACAGTTCACTCAAATACTGTGGCGCGAGACCATTTAGTGCTTTAAATGTCAAAAGTAGTATCTTACAATCGATGCGAAATTTCACAGGGAGCCAATGCAGTGTAGATAAGATAGGGGTGATGTGCTCGTATTTTCTGGTTCTAGTGAGGACTCTCGCTGCTGCATTCTGTACTAACTGAAGCTTGTTTATACACCTAATTGAACAACCAGACAGTAAGGCGTTACAATAGTCCAACCTAGACGTGATAAAAGCATGAACTAGTTTTTCTGCATCATTTAGTGACAATATGTTTCTTATCTTGGCAATATTTCTAAGGTGAAAGAAAGCTATCCTGGTGATATTATCTACATGAGCTTCAAACGAAAGGCTGGAATCTATAATCACACCGAGGTCTTTTACTGTTGCACTTGATGGAACAGAAAGGCCATCTAAAGTTACAGTGTGATCAGAAAGCTTAGTTCTAGCTTCTTGTGGTCCTATGACCAGAACTTCTGTCTTATCAGGATTAAGCAGAAGAAAATTAACACATGGAAAACAATTAATAAGGGAATTAAAACATAATGGGAAATAATATGAGATTAAGGCAGAGTCATATGACGAGGTATATGACGTAATAAAATAAGATATAAAAACTATAATTATAATAAGAGAATTTATAAGAAAAAGTTGGATTATAATGGGAACATCTTCCAGGAATTGGTTTGAATATCTTCTAGGAATGAGGAGAACTAACGAAGGTGGGGGTGATAAGGATGGACACCTCCTCTTGATAGGACTGTATAAAAAGTCATGATTATTTCTGTAGAATTCAGTCTGTTTTTGGTAGTGCTTTGACTTCCAATCTAGGCATTGCTAAGCTGGCTCACTTTGGTTTTATTGCTGCAATAAATCCTGTCTACTTCATCCAGATCTGCACTGAGTGAGAAGTCTTTCTTTGATTCTTTTTACTAAATTTAAGTACATGTTTAATAACTTGTATTGAGGCAACATCAATAGGTGGAAGGCAAAAATCTCCCACATTTATTGGTGACCCCCGACTGCGATTGCCGTCACGGAGGGCCCCTCCGGGGATCTGGGATCAGCGTGGGCTGACAGACCATCAACTTGTGTGCCGGCATAAAAGGTAAGCAGAAAACCTGTTTGATCAAATTTCTGCATTACAATTTCATGGTCTGTTAGTGTGCGTGTTTCCAGCTGGAGGGAATAACTCCTGAGGAATATTGAACACATTAATTCTGATGTTGCCAATATTGACAGATTAATTGATAAATATAAATATATGTATTAATAAGTGAAAGACTGGATGAAGTAAACACAAGTAAGGAGATCTGCTAAAAGTTATACTCTTTGTGTGTTTTTGCTGTATGTGTTTTTGTATGCTCTCTTTCATATCTAGTATGACATCTGCGGTAACGCCACTGTGTTGAGGTTAAAACCTGTGTTAAGGGACATTACCAAACAAGTGGGGCTGGACCCAGATAAAAGGTCCTGCAAAAAGCACTAGGTAGGGGACGTAAGCAAATCCCCAGACGTGGGAGGTGGAAAAAGTCCTGTGTCAAGCCGCTAAGTATAGAACTCACTGTGCTGTGAGGTGTTTCTAAGACGCGGAGCTCGACAGGTGTTTATTGTAAGAAAAAGTACACAAGAACCCACTGGTGTGTGAGGTATCGCTAGGAAAAGAAAGTGAGCGCTTATAAAATTCCTACAGGTGGTATTGAAGTTTATGGGCCCAGATTTTGTGTTAAGTGTTTTATGTGAGAAATCTGTTGTTGAGTACTCAATTTTTAACGATTGGAAAAAATACCAAAAAGCGCTTGTGCTGTGTGTCTTCTGTGTGTAATGAGTCTTTAAAAAATACGTGTGCATGATATTTTTGTGCCAGGCCCTATGTGTGTATGCATAGAATATACTGCTTAAATAAAAAATACCTATTTGAGACAACCTAGAAAAAGAGAAATATAAATAACAGGAGGTGGTTTGGATACCTAGATTATAATACATATAATAATAAATTACATAAGTAATATATAAGCCATACCACATTTATAATGCATGTGATTGCACTATGCATAATGAAATAAGATCTAATGACGAGTGAATTTAGAGAGATTAATTGGGATGAGCAGATAGAAGAAGAAGGAAACATATAGATGGTTACTGAGTAATCCAGGAAAGGATTTAATTTCAGAAACAGAGTGTGACGAGAGAAATACTTACATCACAGTTCAGCATGAGGAAATGAGTTTCTTCATAGGGATAATACCAAAAGAAATTAATTTAAAGGTAATAAATAGTACACTAGAGTTTAGAGGAATAGGTGGACCCCCCTTTTTCACTCCACTCATTTCTCTACTGCAAGCGCAACCAGGTTTTGACGTGCTACGATTGGATGAAAAGGCAGAAAGGCGAATAGTAAAGAGATACCGACTAAACGAAGCCGGAGCTAGTCCGCTAGTGCTGTGTCGTGAGTGGAAGATTAGTAATAACAGTGAATTTACTTTCATACCTGTGGGCCCTGACGGAAGAGTAATTCTTCAGACCCTTGACAAAATTGTTACGGCTCTGATTATGACATTGATGGATGATTAATGCTTAAAAAATACATAAAGAAAAAGCAGTTATTGGAAATCGAGAGCAAGCGAAAAGTAAATCATAAAAGAATTCTAATAAATAAAAGAGAAAAGAAGTATAATCCTAGATTATAGAAATCCTAGTCATAAGCTAGAACAGAAGAGTGTGATTGAGAAGATATTCTACCATGGAAAAAACGCATGGCCAAAGCCAATGACACCTGCAGAAATAATTATAGCCAAGCATAAAGAAGATGAAAAATATATCCGAAAATGCATGGCAAAATGGCATGACAGGACATCGGGAGAATTGCAATGGCCCAAAGAAGGAACCTTTAAGGAGGAATGTTGCAAGGAAATAAAGGAAATGCTGAGACATACAATCAGAGGAACGAACAGCAAGGAAAGGATGAAACTAGAACAAAAGCTAGAGATTGTTGAATGGTTCGAAAAGGAAGGAAAGGAAAAGGAGAAAAATGAAAAAGAGAAACAAGACACAAGAAAAGATGATCAGAAGTTAGACGGAAGTGAGGAGAGGAAAGGAAAAAATCAGAAGGGAAGAAATGATGAAACAAACCAGGAGTAATGTATCCCATACAGGAACTGCACGAGCGTGATAAAGGAACCTGGGGATTTGAAGGACATGTGAAAGGACAAATTACAGTAACACCATGTGACACGGAGCGGATGAACCGACAAGCTGAAAGACAAGAAGCAACAGCACCCCGGCATAACAGCGAAAATGAAGAAGAATGGAGCAACGGGAGAAGGACAGAGCCACGCGGGCCAAGAGAAATCGAAAAGCTACAGAGAGATATGAGAAGATTGGAAGAACAGAATGAGCAATATCTGTCTGAAATACAAGGGCACAGAGGTGAGCAACACGTCGCACCTGAAGAAAGGGTAATGAACCGTACCGAAGAGAAATATCCTTCGGGGAAAGAAGAAGAAGGGAAACCAGGCAACGGAAGCCAGACTAATCTAAGTCCCAAAAGGTCACTCTTATCATCACCAAATGAGTCAGACACAGATCACCCAGAAACCGAGGAAGGTGAAACGAGTGAAGGAAAACAACACAAGGCAGTGGAAAGAAGAGTGAAGGGGTACATGTTCATTGAACCTGAAAGTGCTGCAGGAAGAAGGATAGAAAAAGGACTAACGAGTGTGTCTAAATGCACTAGCCCAGCATACCCTAGAGAAAGAAGACCAGTACGAAGCAACGAATATCAACATGAAGTTCCTAATACAGCCGAAAGAGATGCATATAATAACGAGGCTGTTGACGAAGCGATCAGTCGACTGAAGGAACAATTCGACAGAGACAGATGCCTTAAAGAAAACAAAAGAGGCCCGAACAAGACCAGGGGTGATAAGAAGATCTGCACGTATAAAGAGACCTTCAAGCAGGTACACCGGACCATACCAATTAACACTTCCCTATGGAAACAAGTACAGGTGACAAAGGCATGTTGAACACTGTGAAGAGGATGGAGAAGACTCAGAGGAACACCCTGAAGCTTCACAATACCCACTGGTATCAAAAGGAAACCAGTATCAACATGTGCCATGGTCATTCATGGATATGACAGGCATGATTAATCAGCTTCCAGACCTGTGTAATGGAGCTCAAAGATGGATAACAGTTTGAGGAGAAAACCACTGGACACCTCCTAGCCGTAGGAGACATAAAAGCCATCTTGGCCCAAACGATTGGGAAAGTGAAAACCATGGAGATATTAGACGATGCCCAGCTGCTAACACTAGCAGGACAATATGCAGGGGATAGCCTAGCATTTGGCCCGCATAGGAACAAGATATGGAACGCCCTGAGAAAGGCTTAACCCACCAAAATGGATCCAGGAAAACTGGAATCAATAGCAGTGGGAGAAAACGAGAATGTTGTAAAATTCATTAACGACTTCCAAACCAAGTGGAGAGAAGAGACAGGAGGCTCATGGGACCAGACGGACACAAGTAAGAGCCTGTTCCGAATGATGCTGAAAAAGTGCATGCCTCAAGAAGTCCAGACAGCCCTAGAAGGAGTGGTAGGACTGAACACACTGCCATGGGACATGTTCCAGGCACACATTGTACATTACGTGGACCAGCATCGGAAGAAGAGAAAAGAGGCCAAGGAAGCTGCGGAGTCAATTGCCACCCAATTACACAAGATACAGATGGGAGAACTAGCAGCGGCAAAGAAAAAAGAGAAAGAAAGAGGAAAAAGCCAAGTTCAGGCAGCTGTGATGGTACCAGAAGCAGCAGCGCCCCTGCTGGACCAGTACAGCAAGTGCAACAACCAATGGAAATCCAAGCCCCTCCAACTTATGTGCACACAGGAAACCAGCAAGGACAAAACCCACCTATGAGGTGGCAAGGACAGGGCCCTAGGCCTTTTGGAGGCAGGGGACAAAGAGGACCATATCAACAGCAACCAAGAAGGCAACAATTTCGAATGAACGCCCCAGGGCAGATGGGTCCAAACACTCAAGACATGGTATGCTGGCACTGCAGAGGAGCAGGACATGTTAGAAGAAATTGTCCGCAAGCAACATGGGGAGCTCAAAATGGACCTCAATTTCAAGGGCCATATGGTGCAGGTCAGGCACCACGAGGAAACATTGGACCTCCTGGCCCAAGACAACCTGCTGGAGCTCGAATGCAAGGACAATCACAGAATCAATGGACAGGTCCCTGGATGGGACCTCAGAACTGGAATTGACGAGGCCCAGAGAAGCCAGAGGGGGAGCAGATGCAGAACGTCTCAACACTGCATCCACAACAAGAACCAACCGTAATGGTGTCTATAAATAATTCGCAGCCAATTCCATTTATGATTGACACGGGTGCAACGTACTCATGTATAGGATTGAAAGGCTCAAAGCTCCCTCTCTCAGGCAATACGATAAAAACCACCGGCTTCTCGGGACTATCACAGGTATTGCACTTTCCAGAGCCCCAGATGATAACGTTAGAAGACACCACTATAACTGCACCCTTACTGTTTTCACCCACAACACCAGTCAACTTACTGGGAAGAGATCTGCTGTGTAAACTCAAGGCTAAAATTCAATGCAATACTAAAGGGCTATATGTGATGATAGGACAATTCCTACAGACTACTGAAAACCACAAAGACCCAGATACAGTATACTGGCTGTTGTGCACAGGCAAAGGAGCTCAATATGCACAAAGGTTATGGGAAGAATGGATTATAACGACAACCAGAGTGCAAAAGAGTAACCTTACCATTGCACTGTACCATGTACTACAATCAAGAAAGTCAGGATGAAGAATATGCACAATTATGGTCAGATGTAAAGGAGAACACTGTCATGGATGTGACACTAGGCGACATAATTGTTGGTGCCCCCGGAGCAGCCATCACTGTACACCTAACTGAACAGATGGAACATTGGCATCAAGTACCAAACACAGCACCCCACATCTCTTTATTGGTGGGGGAAAACGGACAGTCTAAAGAATTGGGACTAATGGTTAAGCAAGCAGCAAAAGTGACTGAGTGGGAACAAACCGCTAACCCATCTGTACATATATCACCAGATCGAAGATTTTTGAAAGTAATATTTTCAGAAATAGATAGAATGAGGGCTACACACTCAGAGATAGATGGGAACACTCTGTTGACAACACACCCTCAGAAGGGGATGTGTAATATTCCGTTGTTATCACACACACAAATGCCAGTTGAAGTGGTAGGACAGATAGATGAGAGGGAATTAGCATTAGAGGAAGAGCTGCTAAAGACTATCCCAGAAAAGCTATGGACAAAGCATCCCACAGATGTAGGATTAGTCAAGTCCGGAGGATAAGCCCTAATAAAAATAAGACCAAATGCAAAATTGCCTTATCAAAGACAATATCCTTTGACACCTCAAGCCATAGCAGGGATAAAACCTACTATAGACGGACTGTTAAAGACTGGAGTGCTAAAACCCACCAAAAGCCCTTGCAACACTCCCATATTTCCTGTCAGGAAGCCCAACTCAGACAAATGGAGACTTGTGCATGACTTACGAGCCATAAATCAAATTGTAGAAGCGGAATTACTCGTGGTACCTGATCCTCACACCCTACTGTCCAATATACCAGAGGACACTCAGTGGTACACGGTCATAGACTTATGTTCAGCATTTTTTAGCATTCCGCTACATCCAGTATCGCAACACTTGTTTGCCTTCACATACGAAGGACAACAATTGACCTACAATCGTCTTCCGCAAGGTTACTGCGAAAGTCCATCAATATGTAATCGAATACTAACTCAAGACCTGGCATCGGTAAACATCAAAAGAACTTTACTTCGTTACTGCGATGACCTTCTAATTTGTAGTCCAACCAGAGAACAATGCGAGGCAGATTCATTAAGAGTCCTGACCGTACTAGCTGAAAATGGACATAAAGTCAGTAAAGAGAAACTACAGTTTTGTAGGCAAGAGGTAGAGTATCTAGGTCGAGTACTGAAGGGAACATCTAGGCACATCTCTCCAGAGCACATTGAAGCGATACTGAAAGCCCCTAAACCACGGACTGTAAAAGAAATGCTGTCCTTCCTAGGTATGGTTGGATTCAGCAGAGACTGGATTTGCGATTTTGCAATGAAAACGGCACCTCTATGAGTATTGATCAAGACAGCTGGACAAATGAAGAGTAGTGCAGTATTAGAATGGACACCCGAGGAGCTGGAGGCCTTTGAACAGTTAAAGAGAGAGCTTTGTACCGCACCAGCATTAGCCAGTCCCGAATACAATAAATCTTTCCATCTTTATGTCTCAGAGCGTGGCGGTTTTGCCACAGGAGTTCTAACTCAACAGCAGGGCCCTAGCAAACAGCCGATTGCATATTACAGTACAGCACTGGATAACATAGAAAAAGGCATGCCGCCCTGCTACAGAGGAGTGGCAGCAGCCGCATTTGCTTATCAAAAAGCAGCATCCATTACTATGGAACATCCAGTAATGCTATATACCACTCATGCACTACACGCACTCCTCACCAGTCCATCATTCGTAATTACGAATGCTAGAAGAACAGGATATGATGTAATACTCGCTGCACCAGAACTAACTATACGAAGATGCCAGACAGTAAATCCAGCAGATCGTATGATGACGCCAGCTGAGGGAGACCCTCATGATTGCCACCTGGTGTCAGCTGAACATCTAAAAACGCACCAAGATTTAGAAAATCAAACTCTGTTCACATGGTAATGATCATGTAGCAAGAGGGGAAGTAATAAGGAGAATCCAAAAGGCATGCTGGTCGCCATATTTAGGTCCAATGGTTAATCGAATGCTATCACAGTTTTGTGACATTTGTGCTAGATTTAACAATAGGAAGCATTTCATGTCACCAATAGGACACATCCCAGAACCAGACGGGCCATTCAGGCATATAATGTTTGATTATGTAGACATGGGGGAACCCCGAATACAAGGGAAACGATACATCTTGGTAGTAGTAGATAAATTCAGTAGATGGGTAGAAGCCGTAGCAACAGCTAAGGAAGATGCAACAGCAGTGGCAAAGTTTCTGTGTAGGGAAGTAATACCCAGGTTTGGGATTCCGGACACAATCAGTTCAGACAATGGTAGGCACTTTGCGAACAAAATAGTACAGAGAGTACAATGGTTAAATATTAAGCATAGATTTGGATGTGTTTACCACCCCCAATCTCAGGGGATGGTGGAAAGGGCAAATGGGATTTTAAAAATGAAATTGGCCAAAATATGTGCCGATACAGGTATGAATTGGTTGCAAGCCTTGCCATTAGCTCTAATGTGCATGAGATCGCAAACTAACAGAAACACACATCTAACACCGCATGAGATGCTTACAGGCAGACCTATGCTCACGTCATTTGTTCGGGGGCCCTATAAAGGCCCTACCCTTGCACAACTCCAGAGTGAGCTTGATCATTATGTAAAACACTTATCTGAAATACACAAAGTTATTTTCCAATAGGTAAAGGGAGCCACATTAAGTGACAGTACAAGGCAGAGAGCAGCTAACGACGCAGAAGACACAGAAGAAGCAGACGAGAGAACGGTATGGCCTGGTGATTGGGTATTTCTCCGAGTGTTCAGAAGAAGGTGGAATCAAGCCAGAAGAGAAGGATCATACAAGGTGGTATTGGCAACTCCAACTGCTGTGAAAGTTAAAGGAAAAGACGTATGGTACCACCTAAATCATTGTTGCAAGGCGCCAAATCCTGACCAGGTAAGGGATAGAACACCACAGGAGGACACTGAAGAATCTCCACAAGCGGGACCTTCAAACCTTCAACCAGAATCCAGAGAGGACGACGAAAGGCCCAGACGACAAGCTCCAGATCCATACGAACGCACTGAAGGACTACCGTGGACAGAAGAGCCAGAAGGAGAACAGGGCTATTGGCCGGAGTGGCCCCAAGAAGATATCCAAGATTGGGAAGCTGAGCTAGACAACGAAGGAGCAGAAGCGGAACACGCGGGACCATCTCACAGAACAAGAGCCCAAGTCAGACAAAGAGAACACAAACGAACCGGACTCGAGGCAGCACGAAGACAGTTAGAAGGAGACACTGGATCAGATAGTAACTAGGATACTTGGAGTAACCACAGTTGAAAAAACACACCCTACTAAAAATACCCCAAGAAATATATTGTGTAGACTATTATGACTATTTGGACATAATCCCACGTGCTGCTGCTGTGATCCAAATGGAGAAACCACTTATTTACTACCCCTTAAAAAGCTTAAGAAAACCTGTACTTATCTTAATAATGTTTCTGATGATCGATTTGATTGACAGCAGAGCTATTGGGAACAAGAGAAATAAATCAGAATGGACCCTTGAGGAGAGGCAAATACGTTGTGCACTAGCAACAGTAACTAGAGCAAGAAGGACAGCCAGATTGTCTATGTGGGATAGAACAGGAGAATGGTCAGGAACTTTTCAGTTAGGAGTAGACAAAACACGAGCCTCGGGAAAACAAGTACTCATCCTTGTAAAATTAAAGGGGGAATGTGGATGGAACAGGATGACCAGGCCATATGAAACGATTGAAGAGAGCCCAATATCCAATAACTGGTGTGCATTCAATACATCATCAACAGGTAAAATACGAGGAACATGTTTACTACTACCAGATTGGCAGGGATGTTATGCAAAGACATCCAACCAACCCAGAATATCAGATGAAGAATCGATGGCATATGTAATGATAATTCCACAATTGACAAAAGAATCACCCAAAAATCAGACAGAAGTTGACATGACATGGAAGAACGACATGTTTTTTCAATGGTTGAGATTCACAGCAGAGACTCTAACGGAAAAGGACTGCATTGTGTGCCACGATAGAAGTAATAAACCTCAACATGTAATAGCGACGCAAGGTATGGAAGCGTGCATAAATGATCCAGCATATAGTGCCTCACAATTGTGTCCCATCAGCTGCCTACTACACTCAGCTGCATTACATTATGGTCCAGAATGGATGCAAAATACTAGTAAGTGCACATACCATCCTGTAGAAACGCTAGACGCTGTCCAACGAGAAATAACACCCAGCCGGCAGACCTACCCGCTATGCATATGCTCAAATGGAAGTATGGAGATAGGAGATCTGTCACCGAGTTGCAACGAAACACAGCCGGCAGCAGGATTCTTCATAGAAATGCGACAGCTTTGTGATGACGAAATGGACAATGTGTCATGTACTGAGACAGTGAAGGTACGACAACCTGATTTGAGTCCTGGTACAGCCCCGTTAGCAGATATATTCTGGTACTGTGGTGGAACTACAGTTAGACAAACATTGCCAAACAACTGGGGTGGATGCTGTGCTCCAGTGTTATTGGAAGGAGACCTACTGGTCATAGGATTACAAGAAACGAAACAAACGAGATGAAAAATTTGTGAAAAAGATTGGCCTAGAAGAACTACCAGTATGGGAAGAGTTTGATAGAGAGGGAGGACTATCAGTTACTTGGTATGGTATTTCAATTGGGGTACCAACGGAACATGAGGTTATAAACAGGGTAGGAGGAATCTTTACGACAGTCTTCTTGCCTTGGGTTCAAATTTCGAAAAAAGCAAGATGGATTAACTTGCTCTATTACAATCAGCAAAGATTTTGGAATCATACCTTTGGAGTTATGAGACTGGTACAGGAACAGTTGGATAAAAATACATTAATGACCAAGCAGAATAGATTCGTCCTGGACACAATGTTGGCACCTCAGCGAGGGGTGTGCGCCTTAATTGGAGAAGAGTGCTGCACCTATACACCACGACATACCGGTCCAGACGGCAATATAACTAAGATTTTAAGATCCATGCAGAGAATGAGAGATGAGCATGTTAGAATCACTCAAGACGTGCAAAGGAATAATGCGTGGACTTCTTGGTTTGACTGGCTTAATCCTTCAAATTGGTATGGGCTACTTATAAAGTAAGGAACTATCGTTCTGATAGTACTGGGAACTCTGCTCATTTTGACATGCTGCGTCATTCCCCTGGCTAAAGCAAGCATTCAGAAGATGGTGGGACAATAGATAGTTGTTGTAGAACATCACGAACCGATGATGGCAGATGAGGATGTTGAAGGATAATCTGTCTACATGCAGATGAATGAACAGTGACACTGCACTGCATGAGAAACCAATGACTGTTTCCATATTAATCACATGTATACTAAAATGGCCTATAATAATGGCATATTGTACCCAAGCAATTTAATCTAATATCTAACTCACGCTTTAAATGATTATAATCTATATCTGGACTAACTGTATCCTATACTTTAAATAACTGTATTAAGAAGTAGCACTAGAATGATTTTGTATCTTGTTCTTGTATGTCTCTTTTTTTGCTGTACACCTATGTGTCACAGGATGGAACCAATACCTGAGGTGGCACCAGTACCTGATCCACCGAGGAAGATTTCCTGTACAGCTTGCTGTGATATATGGAGACACATTGTGGACCACACACCAAAGAAACGATGGGAAGAGCTGAGGCATGATCTGGTCAACTGGTATCCAGTACGTCCTCAGTGGACAAGAAAATTCATCACTATGGCTGATGTTGTGACCGGAGACTTCGAATGGATACGATCGAAGGCACAGGAGACATTTAACCTAGATGTATGCCGAGAACTTTGAGTAACTACAACCTCATATCAGCTTGGACGACACCTGGAGTTCGGCCTCTGCAAGGCAATTGAACCTAGGGGGGATGGAGCCGCAAGGAGCTCATGTGGGGTGTTTGACATTGATTGTATTTATATGGAGGCGACAAAGATCGTAACCAAAGTATTTTTTGGGGACGACATCTTACGGACAGATACATCACTGTCGCGGCAACGTGCACTGGAGAGCCTACCATCAACTAAAGAATGGTTTGACTTTCTTTGGCAGAAAAATAACGGACCACGCCACATCCCAATATCATTACTATTGAACAGTGAGGGCCTGTGTGTACTTGAATACACGGATGAAGATCGCAAAGCAATGGACAACGATGAGGGTGACAACCTTGACACCCTCTCCATGTTTTACAGGGACCCGAATTCACTGTTTGAACAGCCTTAACGACTTCTTTGACTATAACTTTCTTTTGATCTTGTTTAAGTAGAGTAGGCTTGCAGTCCAGGTGGTGAATGCACTGTCGAGCACAAAAAGGCTGGCAAGGTGGGAATTTTTCCTTCTGAATTGGCTAACTGGAGGGTTTTTTCGCCCACCTGTGGACTCAGCAAATATGTATTCTGAAAAATATACTCATCATAAATGTGCTTATCAAATATATAAATATACTCACGAAATGTATACTCAAACATAACCATGTACTTGTCATGTACTCCAACGTCCCTTCTTGGCAGGGATGGGGGAAATATGTAAGGAAGATGTGTAAGGAAGATGTAATATGTAAGGAAGATGATTAAGGAAAATGATAGAAGATGATTAAGGAAAATGATAGAAGAAAATAGAAAATTTTATTTTTAGAATAAGTACTCTTTCTTTTATGCGACTTAAAAGTCGCAGAGGGAGAAATATGTAAGCATTTTTTTATTAAAATATATTTGTAATGTAACAATATGACAATATTAATCAACATAATATTAACTTTACTAATATTATATTAAATAACAAAGGATAAAAAGTAAGCAGAGAAGGACCCATGCACAAGATACCAGGAAAAGCGAAAGAGATAAGGAGAGCAGGCACAGGGTGCCACAGTAAAGAGATAGAGATACTCAGTGTACCAGGCGAATCTAAAGGCACAGATAAAAGGTCCACGTAGGAACGCATTTAATTAAAAAACAAATATTATAATTGTCAGCAAACGTATTGGGAAAGCACCTGGCAAGGAATACATGCTCATTAGGTGATAAATCACATAGCTAAAAGATATGCAGATACTGGTGTGCATTGGAGTCAGGAACGACACAGAGATAAGAAAGAGGCACACAGATGCTGGTATTCACATCATGTTTAATAAAGAAAGAACACAAGAAATAAAAGTACATTAAACATAGTTTATAAAAGCATATAGTAGAATACAAAATGTATGGCCCAAAATAAAAGTAAAGAATAACGTGAGGGGCCTGTAACATTAACAGTAAAAGAGAAGAATTACACATCAAACCTTCTATGAGCCAGCACAACACCAATAGGGAGATCAGTCAGAGGAATAAAAGTAGAATGACCACGATTCAAAAGTGGCATAGACACGGGAGGAAAATCCGTTTGGGTACCAACAGACGCCTTAAAATCGGTCTGAGTGCCAACGGATACATAACAATTAGGCCTTTGGATGGATGGCGCTGGAGTGCTGGACTCTGGCCTTACGGGTCTAAGAGATTGAGGAGGACTATCGGCCTCCAAACGCAGTCTTTTAGAAGGACCAGGCTTGGAGTCACCCTTCTTAAAATAAGTGAGGCCTTTCTCTCGTAGATATTGCATCAAGGATCCAGAGGACTCAGGTTCTTCTTGAACAGAACTCACCGAGGCCCGGTCCATAGCAGGCTCAGTAGTCCTCAGAAGGAGCATAATCCGAACTGCCCTGACTGTCGGAGTCATCCAGAGGGATGTAGCCAGTGTTAGAGCAGTTGCGACTAGTTGTAAAAATAAAGGTAAGAATGTGTTAAACACCAAAGTGGGAAAATGAGACAAAAAAGGAAAGAAGCAATACGGGGGATGCTTACCCATGGTTGGTCTCTTGAGAAATGAAGAACAAACCAGAAAACCAAGAGAGGTATAGTAAAAATAGGTAACGCCCCACTATTTTTAAAAATTGAAGTAAGGAAAATGTAAAGATAATGGAAAACAATTAATAAGGGAATTAAAACATAATGGGAAATAATATAAGCATAAGGCGGAGTCAGATGACGAGGTATATGACGTAATAAAATAAGATATAAAAACTATAATTATAATAAGAGAATTTATAAGAAAAAGTTGGATTATAATGGGAACATCTTCCAGGAATTGGGTTGAACATCTTCCAGGAATGAGGAGAACTAACGAAGGAGGGGGTTATAAGGATGGACACCTCCTCTTGATAAGACTGTATAAAACGGCATGATTATTTCTGTAGAATTCAGTCTGTTTTTAGTAGTGCTTAGACTTCCAATCTAGGCATTGCTAAGTTGGCTCACTTTGGTTTTATTGCTGCAATAAATCCTGTCTACTTCATCCAGATCTGCACTGAGTGAGAAGTCTTTCTTTGATTCTTTTCACTAAATTTAAGTACATGTTTAATAACTTGTATTGAGGCAACATCAATAGGTGGAAGACAAAAATCTCCCACACTTTATCTGTTTTCCTATTTTAAACATGCAGCTAAGTTTTAACTATACTTTTGTCTACATCACATTTTCGGCTGTATTCTGCTACATATTTCCTTTCTAATTAAATAATACATTATTTCTATCTGTACAGTACAGGAGTTCTCTTCTTTTATGCATTAAAATGTATTGTTCATCTATTTAACTGTACTTGTGGTTCTCCCATGTCACTTTAAAGATTAATCTTTTGTTACTTAATTCTTTTTATTTCACGTGCTTACGTGAACATTTCAAATGGGCACTGTAACATACTTACTCAATTTGCTCGATCTACTTATACCAAACATACCCATCTGCATCTGATCTCCAAAGTTCCCCTAGAAACATCTACGTCTGCTCTTTTAAAGTGTATTTTCATAGAGCATGTGTTCTATTTTTATTTCTTTTATACAAGCAATCTTAACTTCTCTATATGAGAAAACACCTGTTCAAATTACTTACTTTTTTTTTGTTGTACTTTTTACTTTCAGACACATTTTGTACACCTTCATATATGTATAAGACAATGATTTATATGAGGCGCCACGGTGGTGTAGTGGTTAGCACTGTCGCCTTGCACCTCCAGGGTCCGAGTTCGATTCCCGTCTCTGTGTACGTTTGCATGTTCTCCCCATGCTTGGTGGGTTTTCTCCGGGTCCTCCGGTTTCTCAAATTGGCCATAGTGTGTATGAGTGTGTGCCTTGCCATGGAGTGGCACCCTGTCCAGGATGTACCCCGCCTTGGGCTCCAAGTCTCCTGGGATAGGCTCCAGGCCCCATGACCCTGAATACACGATGAAGCGGTATAGAAAATGAGTGAGTGATTTATATGACAATGACATAAAACACTAAATCAGCATACTTCAGTTCACACAAGAAAAATGCACTTATTTAGTTTTTTTGGGTTTTATGGGGCTGGATGGTGGTTACAAAATCTTCTTTTTATATAAATTCTATTTCAAACAAATGAACATGCAACAAATAAAGAAAAAAAAAACATTTAATAAAAAACATCAGAAGTAAAACACTACAGATTCACACAATATAAATAAAATAAACGTAAAATTCTATCGGCCTTTTAATTTATTTTAAACTATTTCTTTAATACCTTTAAAATATATTCCAATATCATGAAAAGGGGGTATATACAATTATATAAAAAATATAATAATAAAAAAAGCAAATATTAAAGATTAAAATTTCCAAAAATGTATTTTAAAGAAACAAAACTCAGGAAAAAAACTTTGCATCAAAAACTAAAATATCGGAACAAATTCTTTCTGTGTAATCACACGTCCAAAACAAATGCGTAATGGATTACTGAACAGTTACAAAAAAGCAGCTGGGTGCAAATACTGTATACAATGTACAGCATTAAAAAAAAATGGGATCCTGAATCCCAGTGACGCAGCAGCATCAGCTGACCTCGCTTAAAGGAAACCTGCTAAAGGGACAGAGCTACATAGTATACACTGTGCACAAACAGATGCCATTTTTCTCTCAGTAGAATTATTCTACATCATGATACAGCTTTACAGGACAGACATTTTCTATCATCATGCTGCAGGACTGATTCATTGAAACCAGTCAGACCGATTAATTTACATATTTACCAGTTAGATTTCACTTTATTTCAGGATACTGTATATTAATTAGTTTTTAATTTTGAAAACTGAAGCAGTGAACTATTTAATTTCCATAAAAATGCTTCTTGAGGAGTCTGACAAAAATGTTCCCTCCAAATATCAATAAGGCTGAATTTGTCCAGGAACACCCTTGACCTTGAATTAGCTGAGCCGATATTCAGTTCCCTCCTATAATAATCACAGGAGGATACTTTAGTAACCGATGTGAAATTCTACCTTCCAAACTTTCAAATAAATTATCATCAGAAGAATCGTAATCCTTCATGTTAACAATAATAAATCTCATCTGGTTTAGTTGTATGACGCAAAATGGCCCAGATCAAAGTCTGTAGATAATATATCCCCATCATATCTATTTCTGAGGATCCTGACACCAGCTGAATGCACTGAACTGAACATTATTGTCCCACTGTAATGTCCACTGTAACTTCCAAAAATCTCTATCTTCTTCAGATTAGTAACATGTTTCTTTACAAACAAAATCAAAACTTCTCTTTATATCACTTCTAAGCCCTTCACTAACAGAAATTAAAGACAATAACAACACAAATGAAACTAAATAAAACAGCTAAAACGCTGCAAATAAAACAAAACCTCTGCCAAAAAGATACAGAAATGCAGAGTACAAAAACCTAAACATCTTTATATTCCTTCCATAAAAATAATAATAATTATTTTTGCAAACAGGGTGAGTTGGAGGACTGCAGCACTGTACTAAAACCTGTTTTTTTTTATCAAATGTGTTGCTTTTCTGTCATCAGCAGGGGAGTTTAATTAGAAAGCTGTATGATGTAAATGTATAGTTTAATGTGTCTGATACTGGTTCGCTCTTCTCACAAACTATTCCCACAGTGGCCTCCCGTGTGTTAGGAGTGAATTATTTGCTAAGTTTGTTTAGAAATAATAATTATGGTGCATGACAGAGATAAGTTAAGCACTCGACTCCGGGTCTGTAGTGTTCCTCATGTCTCCCATAAAGACAGACAGAAACGAGATGAGCTCTGAGCTGAGACTGAATGTTACTTTTCTGCTGGATTTTCTGCCGGACTCCACACACAGATTTAGATTCCATATTACACTGTAAACTCCATCATGTCTTTCTCAGTTCAGCAGGAAGTCACACAGTTATTGGAGGAAGAATCTCCTTCAGAGGCTGTAAAACATTCACATCCATCACAAAGTGACTAAACACTGTGTATAAATACTGTAGTGGTTTTAAACATCATTTATGGATCATAAAGGTTCACTTACATGGTTTGGGTGGAACAGGTTTGAAGTCTGAAACACAGATGATGGACAGACAGTTAGTATCAAATCTGTCTACTGGATTTGCTTTCACAAGACAATTAGTCAATATCAGCTTATTGACTCGTCTTATTTATCAGTTCAACTTAAACAGAAGCAAAATATTCATCAGATCCCCTTTCAGGAATTAAAAAGTGTAAATCTGTTCTCTGAAAACTTCACATCTGCCTCCTTCCTCCTCTCACCATAGATCTTCTTCTTCCAGACCACAATTCCAGCAACAACGGTGACGAGAGCAACAAGAGCCGCGACTACAGCAGTGATGATAGCAATCGATGCTCGATCTGTTAAATCAGCACAGAGACTTTATTATCTGCTGCACCAAGAAATAAGCTTTCACTCTCTACAGCTCTAGTTTATTAGGACCTTTTGGTACTTCTCGCACTAACTCCTTCTCCAAGCTGCTGTGCTGAACCACGCAGGTGTAGGTGTGTTTCTGCAGCTCCTCAGCTGGGACTTTCAGAATGCTTCTCTTCTGGAAGCTTCCATCCTGGTTGGGTAACGTCTCTCTGAGCTCCACGTCCTCATGCACGTCCTCTCCGTCCTTCTGCCAGATGATGTTTAGTGCTTTGGGGAAGAAACCTGTAGCGTGACACACCACCTCTGGAGAAGGAGAAAAGTGTTTCTGGAATACTGACACCTCGGGAGCAACTGCGAAGACACATAGAGACATCAATGTTACAACACTGTCAGATTTTTTAAATATAATTTCTTCTCTTATTAGTGACAAAATAATCAAGCACTGGTGGCTCAGTATTAGACATTTTGCCTGTCATGCAGAAGGAACGGATTCGATTCCCAGCCATGGGATGCAGTGCCGGTCCCAAGCCCAGATAAAATTAGAGGGTTGGATCAGTAAGGGCATCTGGCGTAAAACCTGTGACAAGCTTGTATGTGCGGACCGAATGGTCCACTGTGGCGACCCCTTGCCAGGAGCAACCAAAAGACCAACAAAAACATTAGTGATAAAATCATGTGATCACTGTAAGGATGCAATAAAGTTTTGTATTGGAAAATATAAAGAATGTTTAAAATTGTGTGCATGCAGGTTTAAGATGGAGGTAGAAATGTTAGAGTTCAGTATTTATCCTGTACAATCATTAATGTTCTGGTTGTTATGGAAACTATAAAAAAAAAAAAAAAGAAGTTAATGTGCATCAGTGGATCAGATTCAGACGGTATAAACATTTTCAGTCAGTGTTAATTGATCTACATGTGTTTGTGTGTGGGGTTTTTTTTAGTCAAAACTGTACATTACCTGAGTGTGTGTTAAAGTAACAGAGCAGATCACACACACACACACACACACACACACACACACACACACACACACACACACACTACCTTTTCTGTTTAGAGTGTCTCTGCTGTGAGTTGTGTATTTCTTTAACCAATGGACACAGTCACGCACCAGGAAGTCCTTCCAGTATTTATTAGAACCTTTAGACTCCCAGGTGTGTTTGATGGTCTCAGCTTGAGGTTTAACTGCAGTCCAGGTTCCAGTTGTCAGATTCAGACTGATGAAATCTTCTCCATCATAACCGTACTGATCGTATCCTCTAGTGGTGACATCATCATCGAGCTCACAGCCGAACATCCTCTGTAGTGTGTGAACTCCTAAACAGACAAACAGATACAGACAGACAAAAAGAAGGACAGACAGACAGATTACACACAGGAGACCTTCGTACATTGCTGTTCTCATAGCTGTCTATGACAATGTACTGGAGTTAGAAATACATAATGCCATTCCACTGCAGGACACACACACACAGTCAGAAATGCCAAGAAGCCTAAAGAGTATGTCTTTGGATTGTGCAAGGAAACTGGAGAACTCAGATAAACTCGACCCAACACAGGGAAAATGTTTATACTTCATTTAGTTTCGTACCCGAAACTTCCACACCTGGATGTGAGAGGCCACAGTGCCAACCACCAAGCCACCATGTTACGTAGTCCAAAAGTAATGGGACAAACTGGCAATTATAATGTAACATGTACAGTACGTAGTTGTTTGCGGACAGATTTGGGGAAAAAATGACCAGCTAGGCTGAGAAACATCACCGCTCGCAGCAAATGTAATGAAGTTCAGATTCAGGTCACAAGATCGACTTCACCATCACAGAAACATACAGCACTTGAAGAATTTGGCTCTATACAGTCCAGAATTCATCCTTCAGCTTTCACTCTCACAGACTAGTGCGTATTCATGCTGGAACTGGTGTGGGGTTGTTTTTCAAGAGTTTTCAATTTTCACATTTTTTTATTTTTCAAATTTTAAACCTTATAGAAAGCCTTCCCAGAAGAGTTGATAGCTGCAAAAAGGTGGGACATCATCATATTAAACCCTATGGATTAAGAATCGGATGTTACTCAGTTTCATATGCATGTGAAGACAGACGAGTGAATACTTTATAGTGTATACAAACAGTCTGTGGGAAAAGGTATGTGGACCCTTCAGTTATATAGTATACAGGTTGTAACGCTCAGATATAATATAATCACCGGAGAAGCCGCAAGGCACAGTCTTCGCCAGTCTCTCTGTAATCTCCGTTATCCTGTACACACCGCGTTGAATCTCCATAACTCTCCCCCCTTGAGTCCTGTTCCGGGCCGGCTTTATTTCCGGGTCAGGTGACCACGTGCGTCACCATGTTCCTGTGCCGACCGGCAAAGTCTCGCGAGGGTGGGAACCAATACACATAATATACATACAGGCAAATAAACCTTTGTGGGCACAATGAATAAGGTGCTGCAGCTTCTTTTTTTTAATGAGCCGGCTTACTTACCCCTATAATCAATATGCCCCTTATGTGGCAGTGCTACATAGACCCTCCCCATCTTCCGGCGTATGAGGAGAGTCCGTTTCAACACTTCAAAAAACCACATCACATTACAGGTTATTGTGGGTTGCCCTGTCAGTGTAATTTATTGGCCCTTTTACAATTTTTAATTGCTGCTGGATCCCCCCACTTGGGCGCTAGCTTGGCAGTAAATTTTTGATGTGCAGAGGAGCCTGGGAGCGTCGTTTGGCCAAACCAGTTCGCCCAGTAGCACGAGCGCTCTGTACCACCAGGAAATGCTGGAACTGGCTTGTTGTTTGTTGTTGTGTTTCTTCCTCCGCTGTGTCTCGTAGGTTAAGACAGAAAGGAGTTGTTGCTTGGTCTCGAGTGGGTGGTCAGTCAGTGCATTGCGCCAGTGGTCCCTTGAGTGACCTGCCCCGCGATAGCTGCGCTGATGTTGCCCCCGGGGTTTCATGATGGGCAGAGCTAAGAGCATAGCTGAACTCCGGTCATCAGTGGACTGCTTACGGCAGTTGTTGGTCTTCTGGCAGACTTTACAGGTGGTGATATATTGCCATACGTCCTTCCGCACGGAGGGCCACCAGACTTCTTCTAGCAGCCGCAACAGGGTTTTTAGCCTCCCCCTGTGTCCGCCTGATGGAGGGGTATGGTAATGGTGTATGATCTTACAGCTTAAGGATTGCGGGATTACCACTTGGAGCTTTTTCCCTTGCTTCACCGTCGCTCTTCGATATAGTGCCCCCCCGGTGATGTACAAAGGAGCTCCTCTGGTTTTGCATTTTCCCCTGGTACTCCCCAGCAGCCAGTTGAGCGATGAGGCTGTCGTCCTGCTGGGCTTGTGCAATCTACCCCAGTTGACAGGGCAGGTCAGAGGATAACGTGGGCGGTAGAGGAGGATTCGGATTTGGGGCTTTCACGTAGTAGAAATGATAGGCTGCGGATATAGGCTGCTCATTCGAAAAGCCAGCTTGGCGTGAGGTCGAAGATCGCTCGTGGTCTTTCTTCACCTCCTCCTTACTGTGCGGAGCCTTCAGCTTCTGCCTGTCACCCTTGTCTGCTACGCCGAGCCTTTCTGTGTTCAATCCCCCCTTCTCCTTCTGTTCCACTACGCTCCCTGTGGGTCCGAGACCATCAGTCACTGTGGGGTTCCTGTTGTTAAGCATGCCGTCCTCCAGCTCTTCCTCTGCGTTGTATGCTCTCTTTATGGAGTCCCCCAAGAGTGGAAACTCCCTGCAGATGAGTGGTTGTGGAGGACAGGAGGACATAGCCATCAGCTCTGATGATGAAAGCAGTCCGGATGGATGAGCTGCAACTGATGGAAGAATCACAGCGGTGACCTGGCTTTTGGGGAGTGGTACCTTTTCCTGGGGTGCGGTGACTGTCCTACTAGGCGTGGGCTGTGCAGAAGTGGGAGATGGTTTTGGGGAGCAGGTCGGTGTCTGGCGGACAGTAAGACAACTAGTGAGCTGTAGCTTCTTCAGCTGCTTCTCCCACATCGCGTCTCTCCGCATAAGACAGTCCATAATGGCCTTCTCCAGCTTTTCCATGGCTTCTTGGACGTAGTTCTCCAACCCTGCCAAGCTAGCGTCCACTGCCTGCCGAAAACTAATTTCCCTATTAAGATTACTATTAGTGGCATCTTTAAAAGCAATCTCTAATGTGTTAACATTAGTAGAAAGAGCCAATAAATCCACTTTACATTTATCCACTTCAGTTTGCAAAGTTTGCACCATAGCAATACCAGTCACACAATCAACATCATCGGTCGGTTTGCTAGATATGTACAATGAACTTAACGATGGTACAGAAGGGCCTACAGAACAATCTACAGCCTCCTTGTTCGCCTGTACATATTTTAGCCTGCCTGAGTTAGCCATGTTCACAAAACTAGCCTTGATATTAATCCTGTTCAATAGATTTAAAACACCCGTGACACACAAAAAAAAAAGATCCTCACACGGGGCACCAATATAGCGAAGAGCGACGGTGAAGCAAGCTTAATCCCGCAATCATTAAGCCATAAGATCATACACCATTACCATACCCCTCCATCAGGCGGACACAGGGGGAGACTAAAAACCCTGTTGTGGTGGCATACGTATGGGGAATCTGTGGTATTTTCTGGTGTGGTGTGACTTTGCGGAGCAAAATGGGCGCTAACGCTAACGTGGCTAATGCTAACGCTAGTGGCGAGTTTGCTGTTACTACTAATGTACGGGAGGAGGTAGATGATGCATTTGTGACACGCCGTAACCCTACAGCCGAAATAACTTCTTTGATTAGTTCATTGTACATATCGGATAGACATGATGATGATGATGATGTTATTGCTGCTCATGTGTCTGATGTGGATGTACATACAATGCAAACGGAACTGAATCAATGTAAGGTGGATGTATTGGCTCTTTCAGATAAAGTGGGTACTTTAGAACAGGATTTTAGAGAATCCATTAACAGCAGTATTAACACCAGTTTTCGTCAGGCAGTGGACGCTAGCTTAGCAGAGCTGGAGCGCTACTGCCAAGAGGCTCTAGAGAAACTGGAAAGAGCTGTAACTGACTGTTTTTTGCGGCGTGACGTCATCTGGGAAAATCAGATGAAGAAGCTGCGTCTCACTAGTACTCCCACCATCCAGCGGTTACAGGCCTACGCGCCTGCATCACCCCAATCTCCCGCTCTACATTCCCCCAGGATGCCAATCACTGCATCTACAGAGAAGGTACAACATAAAAGCAGTCATGTAACATACGATATTCCTCCTTGTGTTACAGCACACCCATCAGCTCAACTTACCTCCTCTGTTTCAACAACTTCTTCCTATTATGCACGACCGCCCATCCGCTTGGAGTTTCCAGGCTTCGGCAACGCTTCTGCGGGATGTGCTCAACTTCATCAAGCAATGTGAAAATTACTTGGAGATCAGACCACTGCTCAGCACAGAGCTGGTGGGAACCCTCAGGACAGTTCTACGAGGACCCGCTCTGAGCTGGTGGAAGGCAGAGAAGAGGCAAGAGACGGACTGGGAGTCCTTTAAACAGGCATTCATGGCCACTTTCTTACCTGATGACTACTTGACGGAAGTGGAAGACAAGTTAAGGTCGCTGGTACAACAGCGTGGACAACGCCTGAGGGACTTCGCTTATGACTACCGGGCCCTCTGTCTAAAGTGGAAGCCTGACATCTCCGAGGAAGAACTAGTGGGTCGTATACTTAATAACATCAATCCTAGAGTGGCCGGATGTGTCAGAGGCACAGTGAACACTGTTGAACAGCTGGTGAAGATAGGTTCCATGGTGGAAAAAGACTGCAAGGGCACCAAAGATTACTGGCAGAAGGTGGGGTCTCAGCAAGGTAAGGAGAAGAGCATTAAGAAGACAGCAATTCAAGCTCCTTTAAAACACGTAGCAGGACTCTCCATTGCACAACCCCTTACAGCTCCGTCTCTTCTACTGGTTCCAGTTACAGTACAGGGAAAGGACGTAAATGCTGT
This sequence comes from Clarias fuscus, assembly GCA_030347435.1. Classification (NCBI taxonomy): domain Eukaryota; kingdom Metazoa; phylum Chordata; class Actinopteri; order Siluriformes; family Clariidae; genus Clarias; species Clarias fuscus. Next base: position 3,592,304 of record CM059208.1, read on the forward strand.
GTTGGACATGGGCAGCTCATACACGCTTATGAGAGAACAACTATGGAAGCAGCTCGGCGAACAGGAAGCCAAGGGTGATGTTCCTTGTCCCCAGAAGTTTGTCATGGCTGACGGGAAAATACATCAAGCTCAAACACAAAGAATGCTTCATTATAACTGGCATGGTGCCGAATGTAAGCTGAAAACATACGTCATGAGCGACGCTCACCTAGCTTTCCCTCTGATTGCGGGGCTGGACTTCTTAAGAACCACCGGAGCTGTCTTGGAGATCGCTCGGGGAAGATACAGGCTGCAAACAGACAAAGGTTTCACCCACCATCCATTTCTAACTCCCCAAGCAAACCCTTTTCCATTTACGACAGCTGTCAGAGGCTGCTCTCACCTCCCTGCTACGACCAACCTGTATTACGCCTTACCCCTAACCCCAGATCTTCTGCTGTACTCAGCGGTGACCACTGAAAGCAGGACGACATGGGACACCGATAACGAAGAGGAGCTGCTGAAATTAATGGCAGCGTGGCCTTGCACCACCTCCAACGTCCTGGGGAAGACAGCATTAGTAAGACACAAAATCACTTTATCTGACGACACTCCATTCAGATCTCGAGCCTACAGAGTTTCTCCTTTAAAGAAAGAAATCATAGAAAAACAGGTCGACCAGATGCTGAAGGACATCATAGAACCTTCTTGTTCAGCCTGGTCATCTCCCGTTGTACTTGTACCTAAACCCGATGGGACTTACCGTTTTTGCGTGGACTTTAGAAAACTGAACAGTAAAACCAAACCCGATGCGTATCCGATGCCTCTGGTTCACGACATCATTGAATCCCTGGAAGGTGCCTCCTGGTTCAGCACATTGGATTTGCAATCCAGCTACTGGCAGGTGAAGATGGAAAAAGAGAGCTGTGAAAAAACCACCTTCATCACCACCAAAGGTCTCTTTCAGTTCCGGTCCATGCCCTAAGGTCTCAGAAACACCGCTGCCACTTTCCAAAGACTAATGGAGAAGGTTTTGGCTGACCTACGAGGGAAATGTTGTTTCAGGTACATTGATGACATCATTATCGACTCCCAATCAATGGAGCGTCATATTGAGCATTTAAATGCAGTGTTTTCGAGACTCAACCAAGCCAACCTCTCCCTCAATATGAAGAAGTGCCATTTCTTCAAAAGGCAGCTCAAGTTTCTGGGTCACATCATCTCTGAAGAAGGCGTACAGCTGGACCCGGAGAAGATCAAGGCAATGGCAGAATATCCTACACCACATGACATCAAAGCTTTACAATGGTTCCTGGGTCTTGCTGGATGGTACCATAAATTCATTCCGCATTTCGCTGATATAACTGCTCCCCTAAATAATTTAGAAAGGAAAGGAGTGAAATGGGAGTGGACAGAAACGTGCCAAAACAGCATGAACACTCTAAAACAAGCCCTTCAGAATCCACCTGTGGTACAACCAAGCCTAAACCTACCGTTCCAACTGCACACGGACGCCAGCGAAGTGGGATTAGGAGCCATCCTCACCCAAAACTCAGCCGAAGGAGAACGAGCAGTAGTCTACGCCTCCCGAAGAGGAGCAGAGGAGCAGAGCTGAATTACTCCACATCCGAAAAGGAGTGTTTAGCTGTAGTTTGGGCAGTGGAAAAATGGAGGCACTACCTAGAAGGCAGGGCTTTTCAGGTCTTTACCGACCATGCCGCCTTGTCTTGGGCCTTCAACTGCCCTAAAACCAGCTCTCGTCTCACCAGGTGGACCCTAAGACTACAGCAGTTCGTCTCACGGTGCATCACAGAAAAGGCTGGGTCCGGATGCCCTATCCCGAGCGCCCCCACCGCTAGCGGTGGGCGCCGCCCCCATGTCTGGTCTTCACACCCACCAAATGTTCCTCCGACCTACCCAGCGATCTATGTGAGATAACCCAAGCACAACAGAAAGACCCTACGATCATCAAGCTGCTCACTAAAGACCACCCAAGAAGCGCACAAGATCAGAGGATCTCCTTTGAACACCACCAAGGGGCATTATATCGTCGGGTACCAGTACGACACGAAGAAAAATTTCAGCTGGTAGTGCCCCAGTCACTAATCCCCATCTTTCTCCAGTATTTCCATGATAATCCCCTAGGTGGACACCTGGGGCAACTGAAAACCCTGCTGAGGTTGTTAGATGTGGTGTGGTGGCCGACAGTCCGAAAGGATGTGTGGCAGTATATAAAAACCTGCAATATTTTTCAAAGATACAAAGCAGAAAACACTAAACCTAGCAGGCGGTTACACAGTACAGAGGTCCCGGAGCCTGGACATACAGTGGGACTGGACGTCATGGGTTCTTTTCCCCTGAGTAAAAGGCGAAATGCTTACCTGCTGGTGGTGGTGGATTATTTTACTAAATGGGTGGAGATGTTTCCCCTAAGAGATGTAAAGACACCGAAACTGGTGAAAATCCTAAGGGAGGAAATCTTCACTAGGCGGGGCATTCCCAAATACTTAGTGTCTGACCGAGGACCCCAGTTCACGTCTCAGCTGTTAGCCCAACTATGCCAAACCTGGGGGAGTGTGCAGAAGCTGACTACAAGCTATCACCCACAAACTAACCTGACGGAACGAGTTAACAGGACCCTGAAAACCATGATAGCATCGTACGTTGGGGACCATCACCAAAACTGGGACCAAGGGTTACCTGAACTCCGTTTCGCCATCAACACAGCCCAACAGGAGACAACAGGGAAAACTCCAGCAGAACTCACACTGGGACGACAATTAAAAGGACCACTCGAAAGACTCATTAATCACCCACCAACGCCTGATCACACAGCATACACATTGCTGGACAGACAAAGGACAATCACAGAGGAGGTGAAACAAAGAGAGAAAGAACAGAAAGCCAAACAAGCCAGATTAAGCTCTCGCGATAAGACGAGAGAGAGTGTGTTTGCCGCGGTCACTGGATTACTTTACCCAAGAGGATTAATCTATTGTGGACTCATTCAAAACCCTTCTCGTTCCGTTTTTCGTGCTCCCGGATTGAACATCTTTACCGGTGAGACCGAGCCATCTCTCCCATCCTACATTACACACACACTAACAATAAATACACGGACTTTGGACTTTCATACATACAGGCACACACTTTGTTTATATTTGTACATATTTTGTATATATTGGTTTTGTTGGTGCACCTGGTTTATTTATTTGTTGGTTTACTTAATACACTTTGGTTTGTTATTTATGTGTCGTTGTGTTTCGTCTTGCTTGTTCCGCGTTGCTCATACACCACCGGAAGTAACTTTTATTAGCTCACATTTAGATTCACGATCCCGTAATAGTGTAACTAAGATCGTTTTAAGATCCGAGTGTTACAAGGTAATATGACTTGTGTGTGATAACTGGTTCTGCACTGGAATATTGAGATCCTGAAGCATTGATCTGTCATGTCTGTGATGTTTTCTTGTTGTTTAATGTATTTACAGACACACACACTATGCACTACCTCTACACTGCAGTCAATGATTTCCCAGAGTTCATTGCTGTGGGTCTGCTGGACGGAGAGCAGTTTATGTTCTACAGCAACAACAACAGGAGTCTGATAATATGACTTGTGTGTAGTCTCACTTGGACAGTCTAATGATGAGCCTGCACACAGCCTACTAGTCTCATTCAGAACATTATACAGTGGATAATATGATTTGGACACTACAGACCTAAAGCATGTTGAGAATTATTATCTACAGTGTTTACTTAGTATGGAGCATTACGAGGTCATTTACGTCCCGGTCGTGGTAAGCAATGCAGTATGTAATGATGTCAAATATTAAATTCAAATATAAGGATAAAAAACAACACTTTCTGAACATATGAAATATCACACTATAAATCAGACACTATAAACAATTATCCAGAGCAAATGAACTATCATAACATTTATATATCTGAGGAGTTATGGGTTAAGATTTTCAGTGCTGGAAAGTTTCAAACTCTGATTATAAACATTTTCCTGACACGTGACACAACAACACAATCCAAAAGACAAACACATGACAGTGTGAAATCACACTCTGTAGCTTCTCCTGTATCTCTGTGCTGCATTTTCATCTGTTCATTTAAAAGCTGCTCAGAAAGAAACTGTGTGTTTTTCTGTTTGTTGTTGAACTTTAAATCTTCTGCTCACAATCATGTACCATCAACAACAAACAGCATTTAACATTAAAACAACAATACAGTTTGTGTTTATTCTCACCTTCACTGTGATGAAACTCTTTCATTGCTGTTGTGAATGTGATGATGAAGGAGTGCTGATTGCCCCGCATGTCCTCTGTCTCACTCCTCCAGTCACTGTTAATCTTCTTTATCCAGTCCTTTATGATCAGAGTCCTGATGTCGCTGCTGTAGAACATAAACTGCTCTCCGTCCAGCAGACCCACAGCAATGAACTCTGGGAAATCAGTGAGTCCAGGTGTGAGTGCAGTGTAGAGGTAGTGCAGAGTGTGTGTGTCTGTAAATACATTAAACAACAAGAAAACATCACAGACATGCAGATCAATGCTTCAAGATCTCAATATTCCAGTGCAGAACCAGTGACAGAACTTCTGAGGACTTTGTTCAACCTGATTCTTTTTTCATGCAACAAAACCAAGAAGATTTTTTTTTGTCTAAAAAAAGTGTTTTTACATAACATTCTGCTTTCTTTTCTGGCCAACAGATATTTTCCTGTAAGATGTATTTTAGTTTTTGCAGTGGGAAGCAGAAATATTTTTGGAATGACTTAATAATATTAATAAAATAAAACAACACAGGGTGCCAGATGTAAACAACAGTCACACCGGATAAAATATGACAAAGTTCCGTTTAGCTGAAATACAGAATATTCTGCCTCCTGTCACGGCTGGTCCGTGTGAGACAGGCGTGGCGGACCCAGAAGCAGACACAACAGATAGAGTTCAATATAATAGACTTTAATGAAAAAATACAAGAGTTAGACAGAAGAGAAGTTCAATCAAGGATACAGTACTTGGGGATGCTGTCTGAAGTGGGCAGTGTCGTGGCTTGACAGTGGCTGTGTGGCACAGAGAAGCAGCAGAGTGAGCACGGCTGTGTGGAGAGATGAGGGCTGCAGCGCGTGTGCACAATCCGACGCGCAGGTTGAGAGAGAGCAACGGCCGCGTGAGCGCGGCTGTGTGGAAAGATGAAAGCTGCAGCGCGCGTGCACGATCCGGCGCGCAGGTTGAGCGAGAGCAGCGGCCGTGTGAGCGCAGCTGTGTGGAGAGGTGAAAGCTGCGGCGCGCGCGCTGAATCCGGCGTGCAGTTTGAGAGAGAGTCGGAGACAAAAGCGAAAGCAGAGGGTCTAAGCCGGGTTATCAGTCAGCGCAGCAAACAATTCCGAGTCGTGAAGCTAAGGACGTAGTCAGAGGAGAAAAGGGTCAACAACGTACACTAGAAACAAGAGGTAAACTAGACACTGGGCTTGGAGCACGAAATAATTCGGCAATGGACGGTTGTTCCTGGGTGAATTATATAGCGTGAAAACTAATGAATGAAATGCGGATCAGGTGTGCTCATGCCTGTGAATGAAGCGGCAAAACGGAAGCCGTGGAAAGGAATGTGGGGAGGAGCGCAGGTGATCATGACTTGGCTCGAGCAGAGGGCATGACTTGGCGTAGCGTTACACCTCCAATGCAGTCACAGTGTGTAAACACTAAAAGTTTACTAATAAAGTGTGTTCAAGTGTAAAGTGTGTTCAAGTGTAAAGTGTGTTTAAGTGTAAAGTGTGTTCAAGTGTAAAGTGTGTTCAAGTGTAAAGTGTGTTCGCCTCCATCAGGCAGTGGAGCTTCTCCTACACAACAGCTGATTTGATTTGACTTTAGCTGTAATTACTAAAAGTATGTTGTCATTTGTCCTGTATAATACAAGTCATCCTGTGTTAATAAATATAAAGCTATTCATCTGGTATTTTTGTACACTGTGATTCATACATACACTGGCAAGAAAAAGTATGTGAACCTTTTGGAATTTCATGGATTTCTGCATTAATTTGTCACAAAATGTGATCTGATCATCTAAGTCAAGATATTTACAAATAACATGTGTCTAAAATAACAACAACACAAAACCAATCTGTTCTTTTATGTCTATTTTGATAATAACCATAAAACCCTCATAGTGCTGCTGGATGTGAAAAATGTGTGAATCCTTGAGTTAATGACCTCAGGTCAGGTGTTACATATTGTACCTGGAGTCTCGTACAGTAAAATGAGTTTGGCTTTCTGTGATCAAGAATTGTTTATTTACATGAAGCAGGAAAGGGTTACAGGGTGACTTCAAAGACTTTAGACACACACGTGGTCACAGTGTTATAGTAAACAGTACACACGTGCACGGATGTTGATTATACTAGTAAGAGATGAGAACTAGGACTCAGCAGGCGAGACGATTACCCACAATTCTGCAGCGCAAGAGAGAGAAAACCCAGTTGTGATCATGTGACGCTCGACAAGAAACGCATGCGTGATATATGATACTCGGTACTCGAGTATAAAATAACACACGAGGAGTGTTTATATACGAGTTACTTGCACTAGACATTGGGGCGCCTAGAAAGGAGAGCTTAATGCAACCCAGATGTGGGAGTCCGAGTGAATGTCCCTTTTTTTCTTTTTGGAGGAGCTCACAGTGTGCATGAATGAGCCTTATGTTGGTGGAGGACATGAAGCCATGACGCAACGTACAAACTATTTAGGGAGTGAAGAATATATCAGAATATATCATGGTGGAAACCGGCTGTTATGAATTGATAATAAAGGTCGTAATCTTCTGGAAACGAGGCAAAGGCTTGGCTGATCACCGTGAGCTTTCTTGGCGAGCAGCACAAACAGGTGGCCACCTAAAAAGGTAATAAACTTTCTGCTTACATACTTAGTGTGTGTTGTTTGTCGGGGATGACGCTTGGTGGTGAGGATGCCTGTTAAAGACCGCTCCAAGGAACAGTAACAGAAAAAGAGTTTGTTTCCTCATGAGGAGCGCACTGTCGTATGTCACATGAGTTGTAACTAATATTGTATTAATAATATTTTAGCGTAGCGCAGCAGTAAAATTATTTATGTGTCACTCCGGGAAGTGGAGAATAGGAACAGTGTGTGTTAGTGTAAGAGTCTGGAAGTTTTAGTGCATGAGAGCGCTATATCGTGTGTGTGTGTGTGTGTGTGTGTGTGTGTGTGTGTGTGTGTGTGTGTGTGTGTGTGTGTGTGTGTAAATTTGTGAAAGCATTTCATCAGAGGGTGATGGTGCAGCTGCTGCCAGATGGGGGACGTGTGAGTGAATGAGTTCTTCCAAAAAGAAAAAAAGGGACAAAATGTGCATGAATGAGCGCTAATGATAAAGGTATAGAGTGAAGTGTTATACCTTAATTGATAATTATGTTTAAACCCTCTACTGATAATACAGTAAAAATGGGAGTGTTGGATGTTTGAGAGAGGATTCACTATTGTATAAATAATCTGAGCTTGTTGGCGAGTGATTATAAGAAAATAGTAAAGTATGATATATTAAGGGAGAGTGATTATCATTGCTGATGAAGGTGGAGTGATGTATGATTTCATAGGACCACGTGTAATTATAAATAAACTGAATATTAAAGTGACCTCATTTCTGTTCAGTCTTCTGCATTAAGGTTCGTCACCAAAGAAATGCTTTAAGAAATGTCATGTGCCAGAATGAGTCCAAAAAGTGTGAGACTAGTGTATTGGTTTCATCTCTGAGCTCGTGTATATAAATCCTCATTTCCCTGAAGGAACACTGTAACATGATAAAATGGGCTGGTTTAAATAGATCTATCGTTGTCATCATTGTGTATTTATATTTAGTGCAGATTCTGCTTTGTTTAAAGATTGACTAATACAGAGCCACTGTTCACCAATAACTTAATGAACCAGATTTTTAGGTCTAATTCCATAAACTTCCTCACATGGCATGTTTATACTGAAACTGAATCTACTTCCAAGTTCGAAAGATGTAACAGACATTTAAATAAAAAGGTTGGACAGTGACCAGTGTAGGTGTGGAATGTAATTAATGTAGTTCTGTCTGTAGACAGTAGACGGTCGGTGAGTGTGAATGTTGAATCAGAGAGACAGAGTAATGTGTCATAGTGGTATGTAAATGAAAGATGTTTAGCATTTTCCAGGAAGTTCAAATAGAAGTGGACGGATGATTGCAGATGCTGAGGGGGCAGCGACAAATCTACATAATAAAAGTAATAACTAGATTTGGAATTCCATCAGACATTAGTTCAACATAAGTTTTTAGTTATGTAACAACTTTTTAACAATATTTAACAACCTTTTCTTTTATTTCAGATACAGAAATTCCACTGTAGCAGCTGATGGTTGACTTTACTGTGTCTAATGGAATTTATGAATGTTGTTATATCTATCTAAAGGCTTTCTATAATTACAGCATTCCACAGCAGCAACAGAAGCTGAAGCTGGAAAATTGGGAAGAGTGGTTTGCTAAATTGGGCATGTTCTTGGGACTTTCTACAGCAACAGGAGGATTGTTATTCTGTTCTGTGCTTCCTGTAGTAAAGTCATTAGTCATAAGACCTACAGTTCCTCAAATAGAGGTATTATGATGGTAAGATGAGAAAACACTCCTAAAGTGTAATAAGGACATTTGCAGCTACGATTGTGATTCAGAAGAATCAGAAGATGATTTCACCTCAAAGAGGACGAAGAAGATGAGTAAAGATGAGCCATGCCTTGGGTAAGAGCACTAGCCTGGTCTCTCCCTATAAGGCGGTCCTCTACGATGTGCAAAGTATCTTAGATGAGGACGTATTATATCACAGGAAGAACTTCAAAATGATACTGACTATAAATCTGTGTTAGGTTATGCAGGTTCCATTTTACGTTCAATGTGTTTTACATAACTAGATTACAGAACGTGTTCTACTAATTACATACTCATGTTACTGTGTTATGGAAAGTATAGTCTTAAAAAGTTACGAAGGCCTCCGAGTGGCGCAGTGGTAAAGTGCTCACCCTATCATCCGGAGATCGGCGGGGTGATGCTGTAACCTCTCGCAGCCGGAGATCTAGAGGGAGCTGATTGGCCGAGCTCTCTCAGATGGGAGGGATGAGAGGTACTTAGTGCTCCCACATTAATCACGGCGCTACAGCCAATCAGGGGCTCACGCAAGCGGAAGGAGCGGATAGCGCTGTCCTCAGTTTGTGAACGAGCAGTTCGAAAAGAGGCGGTCGGCTGGCATCACGTGATTCGGATGAAACGTGATAATCTTCGGCCCTCCCGACTGAGTGGCAGTAGTAGCCTTAATGCGGGAGCCCCCTAGTGACGGGGAGGAATTGTACACGACTAAATTAGGAAGAAAAAAAAAGGTACAGTCTTTTTC
>CM059208.1:3602202-3650389 GCA_030347435.1 Clarias fuscus
GAAAAAGACTCTGTACCTTTTTTTTTCTTCCTAATTTAGTCGTGTACAATTCCTCCCCATCACTAGGGGGCTCCTGCATTAAGGCTACTACTGCCACTCAGTCGGGAGGGCCGAAGATTATCACGTTTCTTCCGAACCACGTGATGCCAGCCGACCGCCTCTTTTCGAACTGCTCGTTCACAAACTGAGGGCAGCGCTATCCGCTCCTTCCGCTTGCGTGAGCCCCTGATTGGCTGTAGCGCCGTGATTAATGTGGGAGCACTAAGTACCTCTCATCCCTCCCATCTGAGAGAGCTCGGCCAATCAGCTCCCTCTAGACCTCCGGCTGCGAGAGGTTACAGCATCACCCCGCCGGTCTCCGGATGATAGGGTGAGCACTTTACCACTGCGCCACTCGGAGGCCTTCGTAACTTTTTAAGACTATACTTTCCATAACACAGTAACATGAGTATGCAATTAGTAGAACACGTTCTGTAATCTAGTTATGTAAAACACATTGAACTTAAAATGGAACCTGCATAACCTAACACAGATTTATAGTCAGTATCATTTTGAAGTTCTTCCTGTGATATAATACGTCCTCATCTAAGATACTTTGCACATCGTAGAGGACCGCCTTTTAGGGAGAGACCAGGCTAGTGCTCTTACCCAAGCCATGGCTCATCTTTACTCATCTTTTTAGTCCTCTTTGAGGTGAAATCATCTTCTGATTCTTCTGAATCACAATCGGAGCTGCAAATGTCCTAATTACACTTTAGGGGTATTTTCTCGTCTTACCATCATAATACCTCTATTTGAGGAACTGTAGCTCTTATGACTAATGACTTTAATACAGGAAGGACACAACAGAATAACAATCCTCCTGTTGCTGTAGAAAGTCCCAAGAACATTCCCAATTTAGCAAACCACACTTCCCAATTTTCCAGCTTCAGATCCAACCAGTATCATATCTTACCGTCTCTCCCAGCATTAGCTGTGGTTTCTAGTCTTAAGTTTATTAGTTTAAACGTGGCTTTAGTAAAAGTTTCTATCAAACATAAGATGATTGTAGCCAAAGATTCTTCCTTGTCTGTTGCTGCTGTGGAATGCTGTAATTATAGAAAGCCTTTAGTGAGATATAAACAACATTCATAAATTCCATTAGACACAGTAAAGTCAACCATCAGCTGCTACAGTGGAATTTCTGTATCTGAAATAAAAGAAAAGGTTGTTAAATATTGTTAAAGAGTTGTTACATAACTAAAAAGTTATGTTGAACTAATGTCTGATGGAATTCCAAATCTAGTTATTACTTCTAGGTAGATTTGTCGCTGCCCCCTCAGCATCTGCAATCATCCGTCCACTTCTATTTGAACTTCCTGGAAAATGCTAAACATCTTTCATTTACATACCACTATGACACATTACTCTGTCTCTCTGATTCAACATTCACACTCACCGACCGTCTAATGTCTACAGACAGAACTACATTAATTACATTCCACACCTACACTGGTCACTGTCCAACCTTTTTATTGAAATGTCTGTTACATCTTTTGAACTTGGAAGTAGATTCAGTTTCAGTATAAACATGCCATGTGAGGAAGTTTATGGAATTAGACCTAAAAATCTGGTTCATCAAGTTATTGGTGAACAGTGGCTCTGTATTAGTCAATCTTTAAACAAAGCAGAATCTGCACTAAATATAAATACACAATGATGACAACGATAGATCTATCTAAACCAGCCCATTTTATCATGTTACAGTTTTCCTTCAGGGAAATGAGGATTTATATACACGAGCTCAGAGATGAAACCAATACACTAGTCTCACACTTTTTGGACTCATTCTGGCACATGACATTTCTTAAAGCATTTCTTTGGTGACAAACCTTAATGCAGAAGACCGAACAGAAATGAGGTCACTTTAATATTCAGCTTATTTATAATTACAAGTGGTCCTATGAAATCATTACATCACTCCACCTTCATCAGCAATGATAATCACTCTCCCTTAATATATCATACTTTACTATTTTCTTATAATCACTCGCCAACAAGCTCAGATTATTTATACAATAGTGAATCATTTCTCTAGCATCCAGCAATCCCATTTTTACTGTATTATCAGTAGAGGGTTTAAACATAATTATCAATTAAGGCATAACACTTCACTCTATTCCTTTATTATTGGCGCTCATTCATGCACACTTTGTCCCTTTTTCTCTTTTTGGAAGAACTGATTCACTCACACTTCCCCCATCTGGCAGCAGCTGCACCACCACCCGCTGATGAAATGCTTTCACAAATTTACACACGCGCGCACACACACACACACACACACACACACACACACAGATATAGAGCTCTCATGCACTCAAACTCTCAGACTCTTACACTAACACACACTGTTCCTATTCTCCACTTCCCGGAGTGACACATAAATAATTTTACTGCTGCGCTACGCTAAAATATTATTCATACAATATTAGTTACAACTCATGTGACATACGACAGTGCGCTCCTCATGAGGAAACAAACCCTTTTTCTGTTACTGTTCTTTGGAGCGGTCTTTAACAGGCATCCTCACCACCAAGCGTCATCCCCGACAAACAACACACACTAAGTATGTAAGCAGAAAGTTTATTACCTTTTTAGGTGGCCACCTGTTTGTGCTGCTCGCCAAGAAAGCCCACGGTGATACGACCTTTATTATCAATTCATAATAGCCGGAGCTGGTCCATGCAGCAACTAACTCTCTCGTCCGTTTCCACCATGATATGTTCTTCACTCCCTAAATAGTTTGTACGTGGCATCATGGCTTCATGTCCTCCACCAACATAGCGCTCATTCATGCACACTGTGAGCTCCTCCGAAAAGAAAAAAAGGGACATTCACTCGGACTCCCACATCTGGGTTGCATTAAGCTCTCCTTCCTAGGCGCCCCAATGTCTAGTGCAAGTATCTCGTATATAAACACTACTCATGTGTTATTTTATAGTAACTCGTATGTAAACACTCCTCATATGTTATTTTATACTCGAGTATCATGTATCACGCATGCGTTTCTTGTTTTGACGTCGAGCGTCACATGATCACAAGTGGGTTTTCTCTCTCTTGCGCTGCGGAATTGTGGGTAATCGTCTCCCCTGCTGAGTCTTAGTTCTCGTCTCTTCTTGTGCGAATCCAGCTTAAAAAGTTTGAGTGTTTTTATCAGTCAGAGTAGCTCTAGTCCAAACCGCCAAACTCATTTTACTGTACGAGACTCCAGGTACAATATGTAACACCTGACCTGAGGTCATTAACTCAAGGATTCACACACTTTTCACATCCACTAGCACTATGAGGTTTTATGGTTATTATCAAAATAGACATAAAAGAACAGATTTTTTGTTGTTATGTTAGACACATGTTATTTGTAAATATCTTGACTTAGATGATCAGATCACATTTTGTGACAAATTATTGCAGAAAAGCATGAAATTCCAAAAGCTTCACATACTTTTTCTTGCCAGTGTATGTATGAAACACAGTGTACAAAAATACCAGATGAATAGCTTTATATTCATTAACACAGGATGACTTGTATTATACAGGACGAATGACAACATACTTTTAGTAATTACAGCTAAAGTCAAATCAAATCAGCTGTTGTGTAGGAGAAGCTCCACTGCCTGATGGAGGCGAACACACTTTACACTTGAACACACTTTACACTTGAACACACTTTACACTTGAACACACTTTACACTTGAACATACTTTACACTTAAACACACTTTACACTCCATGTGTATCAGCTGGGTGGGAGATTTGAAATGGGAAACAAATCCTTAGTGTTTACACACTGTGACTGTATTGGAGGCAGAATATTCTGTATTTCAGCTAAACTGCACTTTATTATTATTATTATTATTATTATTATTATTAAGTCATTGCAAAAACATTTCTGCTTCCCACACGAGTATTTCAGCAAAACAATAAATAAATCTTACAGGAAAATATCTGTTGGCCAGAAGAGAAAGCAGCATGTTGTGTAAAAACACTTTTCAGAAGAAAAAATCTGGGGGAAAAAATGGTTTTGCTGCATGAAAAAGAATCAGGTTGAACAAAGTCCTCAGAAGTTCTGTCACTGGTTCTGCACTGGAATATTGAGATCCTGGATCATTGGTCTGTCATGTCTGTGATGTTTTCTTGTTGTTTAATGTATTTACAGACACACACACTCTGCACTACCTCTACACTGCACTCACACCTGGACTCACTGATTTCCCAGAGTTCATTGCTGTGGGTCTGCTGGACGGAGAGCAGTTTATGTTCTACAGCAGCGACATCAGGACTCTGATCATAAAGGACTGGATAAAGAAGATTAACAGTGACTGGAGGAGTGAGACACAGAAGATGCAGGGCAATCAGCACTCCTTTATCATCACATTCACAACAATAATGAAAGAGTTTCATCACAGTGAAGGTGAGAATAAACACAAACTGTATTGTTGTTTTAATGTTAAATGCTGTTGGTTGTTGATGGTACATGATTGTGAGCAGAAGATTTAAAGTTCAACAACTAACAGAAAAACACACAGTTTCTTTCTGAGCAGCTTTTAAATGAACAGATGAAAAGGCAGCACAGAGATACAGGAGAAGCTACAGAGTGTGATTTCACACTGTCACGTATTTGTCTCTTACATTTTGTGTTGTCGCGTCACGTGTCAGAAAAATGCTTATAATCAGAGTTTGAAACTTTCCAGCACTGAATTTCTTAACCCATAACTCTCCAGATTTATAAACATCATGATAACATTCATTTGCTCTGGATAATTGTTTATAGTGTCTGATTTATACAGATCTGGCTATTAAGAACGCATGTTTCTTGAAAAGGGATCTCGCGCGCTTCCGCGGCAGCTCGCGGGAAGCTGTGAAAATGCCTTTCATTACCTGTAGGGGGCAGTCGTGTTTCAATCTGAAGTATTGTGTGTCTACTGAAGCCAAACATGCGTTCTCTCTCTTACCCTGACCTATGCGCCCATTGATAACAAGCGACAGAGCTCATAAACGTGTCGAGCTCAAACTTTAAATACTGATATGTATTTATTCTTCACTTTCTTCTCAATGATGAATCTTCTTTGACTGCGCTTTCTCCATTCAGTATTATTATCATTAGTAGTAGTAGTGAAAACTACCGCTGATTAACTATCTCTGCAGTAGTTAAAACAGCGGATTAATTTCACTTGGGCTATTTCTAACAGGCAATCTACTAAATAATAATAAATAGATAAAATAACCCAGCACTTTAACATTTAACCCAGCAGTTTTAAGAGTGTAACATAAAAAATATTCCATTTGTAAAATAGCATAGGTGAAATCATAGGTTGTGTAAAAACAATACAACAAAGCTTATGGTGAATAAATTCTCAGACTACCTATTTACAGCAATTTTACGGGGTTGTCACTGAACGATTTCCCCTGACAAAGAGCAATATAAGAATAGTGCCAGCTGGCACACCTTAAAAATTAATTCGGCATCTATTTAGAGTCTAAATATTTTTTTCTAAACTTATGCTACTGTTGTTTACTTACAATATTTGTAAATTTTTTTATTTCATTTAAATGAGGCTTGGGTTCCGAGATGTTGAGCCTAATTATGAGTGTAATTCATAAATTATGTTTACTGTATAATGATGAATTGAGATGCCCTAAATTGTGCTTTCAAATTAATCTCCAATTCATTTCAAACCCGCGGCTCGCAGTTTCACTTTACGAAGGGCAGCGTTTTGATCAAAAGGTGATAAACGCTTGCGATTTATCGATTAAAATGCAGACATACTGCATTGATGGATGGATGTTGTTGATAAATATTGAAAATGATAATTAAATAAATAGCTGTCCATCTTTTTTTGTGTTTATCCTTTCGGTTTATTATACACTTCTGCACCACCAGAGTCTAAATATTTTTTTCTAAACTGTTGTCATTATTTTACAAAATCTGAACATATTCAGTAAATTTGTGAAAGTATTTGTAACGACGCTTAAACTGTTCAGAACGGGCTACACCACGCGGAGTTCTGAACCGCCACCGGCGCGGCCATTTATACACGCGAGTGCCAGACAGACTAAGCAACAGTTCAGCGTACGCGCTCAGTTTACTAGTGCCACAACCCCCCGCGCACTCTCTCTCTCTCAAAAGTTTTTGCTTTAGTTTCCAGAACCCGTCCGTTTTCGCGTAGAGACGGCGGAGCTCTGTTTATTTTGTGTTTTCAGTTTCCTTTTGTTTCCGTTTAAATTGTTAATTAATATTCTCACGCCATCTCCAAACGGAAAGGTCTTCCCGTGCGTATCACAAGCACTCTCACACACTCCTATTTCGTTTACCCATCTAAAGTCCTGCGTATAGGTAACATTTTAAAAGTACAATTGCAAGTAAATTACAAACTGCATGTAATGTAAAATATGAATAAAACAGTATTAGACACACATATGTGATATGGTAGTATATACAATGAAGAAGAGTGCTCAAATGTAAAGCAAACGCAATTATTCATTTAGTCTGTATATTTAACTTCATTCAACCGTTTAAGTTACATGAAAAAATAACGTGCCTACCAGCCCATTATTATTTTCTGTTCAAATTTAAAGATGCACACGCTTGTGCAAAAAGTCGAAGTACGTACAAAGAATACGAAAGTGTGTAATCTTTAATAAAGTTAGCCTAAAACAATATTGTCTCCAATGCTGAAGCGAACATGATTTTGTTTTTGTTTTAGTCTATTTGTTGAATACAACGTGACAGTGCGCTCGGAGGTGAACACATGCAGACCCCCAGTTACTGTAATCCCTCTTCTCACCTTTCATTCCTGATAGGTGTGAACTTATCAAACCGGTTTCACTGATGGGGGAATTGGCAGAATTGAGGAGTTTAAAAAGAATGAACAAGACCGAGCAGACGTCTCTGCCTAAAATGTATTTCACCAGCAAACCATAAACATAAATGGAAACAAATAAAATGTTTAATGATATCAATTAAATCAGACTTCATAGTTGGATTTGATACTTTGCGTGTAATTCATACATTTACTGAATATATTCACACTTTGTAAAATAACGAAACCCGTTTCCTTCTTGGACCGCACGTCTACTTTCCTTGTTTTAGTCTGTAATATTTAAGTGAAATACATTTTGCGTATATGCTTAAATATTCCTTTTTATTTATAGACAGGTGATGTATGTTTGATCTGCATTATTGCAAGACGCGATGACTTTCTGGGGGAGTATGTCTGCACCTTGTGTAAAGTGAAAGTACGAGCCATGGGTTCACGCACGCCGATGAACAGCTTTATATCAGTCATAAAGCCACAATCACATTCCAGCTATTATTTCCAGCCGTGGTCAAATAATGGATAAAATGATTATTTAATGCTGGACATAAAAGGCAAAAAAGGCAGATGATTATTTTTATACAAAGCCCGAAGCACTTCATGTTTATATTTGTTCCTTCATGTCTTCTGATGGTGCTCGACACATTTTTACATTTTAACGAAGACATGTTGACATATTCACGAATCAGGACATTCACATAATTACTGTATATGTGCACGCGTCCTATAGGTGTGTGTGCACGGAGAGTTTCTGTATATGTGCGCGCATCTCATAGGTGTGTGTGAGCGCATTTCATATGTAGTTGTGTGAGCAGTTAGTAGTATATATAGATGTGTGACTGTTTCATATATGTGTATGCAAGTGTTTCACGTGTGTGTGCATGAGTGAAGTTTGATTTAAGCCCTATACGGCGCCTCTCTTTTCATCATTATGAACATAATATGAAGCACATGTACGCAGATTCATCATAAAATATTATTATTGTAAAACAAAATAAAATTCATGTTTGCTTCAGCATTGGACACAATATTGTTTTAGGCTAAATAATTATACACAATTCTTCGTTGTACTTGTCTGGCTTTTAGATAAAGTCCTTCCATGTGCCATCTGGCAGATATTCAGTGAAGCACAACACATTTATTTAATGTTGCTTGAGGGATCTCGCGGCATGTCGCGCGCCAAATTGCGGGAACTTGCGGGAAAAAGTGTGCATTCTTAATGGCCAGATCTGTAGTGTTATATTTTATATCTTCAGAAAGTGTTGTTTTTTTTATCCGTATATTTGAATATAATATTTGACATTATTAAATACTGCATTGCTTATCACACAGTAAATGTTTAATGCTCAGTTTTAAACTTTTCCAATAAAGGATCTTGTCAGGGGATACCACCAGAGGGCGCCACAGCACCCACAGGCTCCATTTTGTGTTTTTTCATTTATAGTTTTGGTGGACTCAAATCCCCAGAATGCACCTCGGTCAGGTGATGTGGCGCTCACCTGAACTGAGGTTGCTAATTAGTTTGGTTATAAATGTTCTTGTGTTCAGTTTGTCCTTGTCTTGCATCTGTTCGTCTAGGGTTACTGTTTGTTCCGGTTTGTTGTTTAGCTCTGTGTTCTTCTGGCTCTGTGTTCTTCTAGTTCTGTCTTCTCCTGGTTCTGTGTTCTCCTGGTTCTGTGTTCCTAGCTCTGTGTTCTCCTTGGCTCCGTGTTCTCCTGGTTTGTCTGTCTCTTAGCCTGTCTGTCTCTCAGTCTGTTTGTAATGTCTAGTCTGTCATGTTTAGTTTACTCCTGGTTTAGTTTGTCATGTTTATAGTTTGTATGTCCTGTGTTTAAAGTTCATGTTCTGTTCTTTTGGTTCCCTGTCTTGTGTTCTTTAAAATCCTTTAGGTTCACTTCACCTCTGCTATCATGCCTATCCTTCGTCCCGCAAACAGTACCCGTGACAGATCTTCAGTACAAGTGTCTGTAGTGTCCAAGTCATATTATCCTCTGTATAATGTACTGAATGAGACTAGTATACTGTGTTCAGGCTCATCATTAGACTGTCCAATTGAGCCCACACACAGCCATCTGTACACTATATGACCGAAGGGTTCACATACCTTTTCCCACAGAGTGTGTGTGTATACACTATAAAGTATTTGCTCGTCTGTCTTCATATGCATATGAACTTGAGTAACGTCAGATTCTTAATCCATAGGGTTTAATATGATCATGTCCGACCTTTTTGTAGCTATAAATTCTTCTGGGTTAGAAAAAATTGAAAATGTGAAAATTGAAAACTCTTGAAAAACAACCCCACACCAGTTCCAACATGACTACACACTAGTCTGTGAGAGTGAAAGCTGAAGGATGAATTCTAGACAGTATAGAGAAAAAATCCTTCAAGTGCTGTATGTTTCTGTGATGGTGAAGTCGATCCTCTGTTCTGAATCTGAGCTTCATTACATTTGCTGAAGCCAGTGATGTTTCTCAGACTAGCTGGTCAATTTTTTTCCAAAACTGTCTACAAAAGATTTGCAAACAACTACGTACAAGTTGCATTATAATTGCTAGTTTGTCCCATTACATGTGACTATGTAACATGGTGGCTTAGTGGTTGGCACTGTGGCCTCTCAGTTTTAATCTCACCTCAGGTGCATGAAGTATAAACATTTTCCCTGTATTGGGTGGGGTTCATCTGGGTTCTCCAGTTTCCTTCCACAATCCAAAGACATACTCTTTAAGTAAAGAAACTTTACTTAGCTGCTTTTTTTTTTTTTTTTACTTTAAGAAATGAAGGTCAGTCAGTCCGAAAAATTGGGAAAACTTTGAAAGTGTCCCCAAGTGCAGTCACAAAAAGCATCAAGCGCTACAAAGAAACTGGCTGATATGCGGACCGCCCCAGGAAAGGAAGACCGAGAGTCGCCTCTGCTGTGGAGGATAAGTTCATCCGAGTCACCAGCCTCAGAAATCGCAGGTTAACAGCAGCTCAGATCAGCGAGCAGGTCAATGCCACACAGAGTTCTAGCAGCAGACACATCTCTAGAACAACTGTTAAGAGGAGACTGTGTGAATCAGGCCTTCATGCTAGAATATCTGCTAGGAAACCACTGCTAAGGACAGACAACAAGCAGAAGAGACGCGTTTGGGCTAAAGAACACAAGAAAGAAAACTCGCTGAATGAGAAGATGTGTCCAAACTTTTGGTCTGTACTGTGTGTGTGTGTGTGTGTGTGTGTGTGTGTGTGTGTGTGTGTGTGTGTGTCCTGCAGTGGAATGGTATTATGCATTTATAACTCCAGTACAGTGTCATAGACAGCTATGAGAACAGCAATGTACAAAATATGCTTATATGACCAAAAGTCTCCTGTGTGTAATCTGTATCTGTTTGTCTCTTTAGGAGTTCACACACTACAGAGGATTTATGGCTGTGAGTGTGATGATGATGTCACCACTAGAGGATACGATCAGTACGGTTATGATGGAGAAGATTTCATCAGTCTGAATCTGACAACTGGAACCTGGACTGCAGTTAAACCTCAAGCTGTGAACATCAAACACACCTGGGAGTCTAAAGGTTCTAATAAACACTGGAAGGACTTTCTGGAGCGTGACTGTGTCCATTGGTTAAAAAAGTACTTGTCTTACAGCAGAGACACTCTGAACAGAAAAGGTAATGTGTGTGTGTGTGTGTGTGTGTGTGTGTGTGTGTGTGTGTGTGTGTGTGTGTGTGTGTGTGTGTATGTGTGTGTGTGTGTGTGTGTGTGTGTGTGTGTGTATGTGTGTGTGCGCATGTGTGTGTCTCTGTGTGTGTGTGTGTGTGTGTGTGTGATCTGCTATGTTACTGTAACACACACTCAGGTAATGTACTGTTTAATATCAAACTTTTACTAAAAAACCCCCCACAAAAACACATGTTGATTAATTAACACTGACTGAAAATGTTTATACCGTCTGAATCTGATCCACTGATACACATCAACTTCTTTTTTAATAGTTTCCAACAACCAGAACATTAATGATTGTACAGGATAAATACTGCACTCTAACTTTTCTACCTCCAACTTAACCCTGCATGCACACAATTTTAAACATTCTTTATATTTTCCAGTACAAAACTTTATTGCATCCTTACAGTGATCACATGATTTTGTGACTAATGGTTTTGTTGGTCTTTCGGTTGCTTCTGGCAAGAGGTCGCCACAGCACATATAAGCTTGGCACAGGTTGTACACCGGATGCCCTTACTGATGCAACCCTCTAATTTTATCCGGGCTTGGGACCGGCACTGCATCCCGTGGCTGGGAATTTAATCCGGGCCTTCTGCATGACAGGCGAAATGTCTACTACTGAGCCACCAGTGCCTGATGATTTTGTCACTAATAAAAAATGAAATTGTATAAAAAGTACTTTTCCTTATCTACAGTATGTCACAAAAGGGAGTACACCCCTCACATCTCTGCAAATATTTAGTTATATCTTTTCATAGGACAACACTGCATAAATGACTCTTTCACACAATGAAAAGTAGTAATACCATTTAAAGTCAGTGTAAAGTTTGTATAGCAGTGTAAATTTATTGTCCCCTCAAAATAACTAAAAATACAGCCAATAATAGCTGAACCTCGTGTTAACTAGTGTTACACTGTCTCAGGTGTCACCAGATAGCAAGTGAGTTAAATTTGGTATAAAAGCTCTTCCACTCTCTCAACCTGTCCACTGAAAGTTCAACACCTCATGGCAAACAACTCTCAGAAGACCTGAAAACTGAATTGTTGCTTTACATAAAGATGGCCTAGGCTATAAGGAGATAGCCAACACTCTGCAACTGTGCTGCAGCAAAGTGGCCAAGACCATCCAGCGCTTTAAGAGAACAGGTTCTTCTCAGAACAGGCCTCGCCATGGCCGGCCAAAGAGGCTGAGTGCACGTTCTCAGTGTCAGATCCAAAGATTGGCTTTGGAAAACAGACGGATGAGTTTTAGCGTCCAGCATTGCTGCAGAGATTGAAGGGATGGGAGGTCAGCCTGTCAGTGCTCAGACCGTACGCCACACACTGCATCAAATTGCTCTGCATGGTTGTCGTCCTCAAAGAAAGCCTCTTCTAAAGATCATGCACAAGAAAGCTCACAAACAATTTGCTGCAGACATGCAAACTAAGGACCAGGATTACTGGAACCATGTCCTGTGGTCTGATGAGACCAAGATAAACCTATTTGGTTCAGATGGTGTCAAGCGTGTGCGGCGGCAACCAGGTGAGGAATACAAAGAGTGTGTCTTGCCTACCATCAAACATGGTGGTGAGAGTGTCATGATCTGGGGCTGCATGAGTGCTGCTGGCATTGGGGAGCTACAGTTCATTGAGGAAAACATGAATTCTAACATGTAGTGTGACATACTGAAGCAGAGCATGATCCCCTCCCTCCGGAAACTGAGCCACAGAGCAGTGTTCCAGCATGATAACACACCTCCAAGATGACCACTGGCTTGCTAAAGAGGCTGAGGGTAAAGGTGATGGACTGGCCAAACATGTCTCCAGACCTGAACCCCATAGAACACCTCTGGGGCATCCTGAAAAGTAAGGTGGAGGAGCACAAGGTGTCAAATTTCCACCACCTCCGTGATGTTGTGATGGAGGAGTGGAAGAGGATTCCAGTGGCAACCTGTGAAGCTCTGGTGAACTCCATGGCCAAGAGAATTGGAAAATGATGGTGGCCACACAAAATATTGACATTTCACATTTTCACTTAGGGGTGTACTCACTTTTGTTGCCAGGGGTTCAGCTATTATTGGCTGTATTTTTTGTTATTTTGAGGGGACAATAAATTTACACTGCTGTACAAACTTTACACTGACTACATTTCATTGTGTCAAAGAGTCATTTATGCAGTGTTGTCCTATGAAAAGATATAACTAAATATTTGCAGCGATGTCAGGGGTGTACTTACTTTTGTGGCATACTGTATTTGCTTTCTAAATCTGACAGTGTTGTAATAGTGATGTCTCTATGTTTCTCTGCAGTTGTTCCCGAGGTGTCAGTGTTCCAGAAACACTCGTCTCCTTCTCCAGAGGTGGTGTGTCTCGCTACAGGTTTCTTCCCCAAAGCCCTAAACATCACCTGGCAGAAGGACGGAGAGGACGTGCATGAGGACGTGGAGCTCAGAGAGACGTTACCCAACCAGGATGGAAGCTTCCAGAAGAGAAGCATTCTGAAAGTCCCAGCTGAGGAGCTGCAGAAACACAACTACACCTGTGTGGTTCATCACAGCAGCTTGGAGAAGGAGTTAGTGCGAGAAGTACCAAAAGGTCCTAATAAACTAGAGCTGCAGAGAGTGAAAGTTGATTTCTTTGCTGCAGCAGATAATAAAGACTCTGTGCTGATTTAACAGGTGGAGCACCGATTGCTATCATCACTGCTGTAGTCGCGGCTCTCGTCGCCGTTGTTACTGGAATTGTGGTCTGGAAGAAGAAGAACTCTGGTGAGAGGAGGAAGGAGGCAGATGTGAAGTTTTCAGAGAACAGATTTACACTTTCTAATTCCTGAAAGGGGATCTGATTAATATTTTGCTTCTGTTTAAGTTGAACTGATAAATTAGACGAGACAATAAGCTGATATTGACTAATTGTCTTGTGAAAGTAAATCCAGTAGACAGATTTGATACTAACTGTCTGTCCATCATCTGTGTTTCAGACTTCAAACCTGTTCCGCCCAAACCCTGTAAGTGAACCTTTATGATCCATAAATGATGTTTAAAACCACTACAGTATTTATACACAGTGTTTAGTCACTTTGTGATGATGTGAATGTTTTACAGCCTCTGAAGGAGATTCTTCCTCCAACAACTTAACTTCAACTCTGAACTGAGAGAGTAAGACAGTTTACAGTGTAATATGGAATCAAAATGTGTGTGGAGGGAAAATCCAGCAGAAAACCCTGAACTAACATTCAACATGAGCTCAGAGCTCATCATGTTTCTGTCTGTCTTTATAGGAGACACGAGGAGGACTTGGAGAACCAGAGACGAGGAAAGAACTTATCTCTCTCATCCACCATAATTACGAATATAAAGATGTTTAGGTTTTTGTACTCTGCATTTCTGTATCTTTTTGGCAGAGTTTTTGTTTTATTTGCAGCGTTTTAGCTGTTTAGTTTTGTTTGTGTTGTTATTGTCTTTCATTTCTGTTAGTGAAGGGCTTAGAAGTGATATAAAGAGGAAAGTTTTGATTTTGTTTGTAAATGTTACTAATCTGAAGAAGATGGACTTTTTGGAAGTTACAGTCGACATTACAGTGGGACAATAATGTTCAGTTCAGTGCATAAAGCTGGTGTCAGGATCCTCAGAAATAGATATGATGGGATATATTATCTACAGACTTTGATTCTCTGGGTCATTTTCAGTCGTACAACTAAACCAGATGAGATTTATTATTGTTAACATGAAGGATTAAGATTTTTCTTCTGATGATTATCTATGTGACAGTTTGGAAGGTAGAATTTCACATTGGTTACTGAAGTATCCTATTGTGACTATTATAGAAGGGGACTGAATTGATGGACGCGTCCTAGGAATATCGCCTCAGCTAATTCAAGGTCAAGGGTGTTCCTGGACAAATTCAGCCTTATTGATATTTGGAGGGAACATTTTGGTCAGACTCGTCAAGAGGCATTTTTATGGAAATTAAACAGTTCACTGCTTCAGTTTTCAAAATTAAAAACGAATTAATATACAGTATCCTGAAATGAAGTGAAATCTAACTGGCACTAACTGGCAAATATGTAAATGAGTCGGTCTCACTGGTTTCAATGAATCAGTCCTGGAGCATGATGATAGAAAATGTCTGTCCTGTAAAGCTCTCATAATGTAGAATAATTCTACTGAGACAGAAATGGCATCTGTTTGTGCACAGTGTATAGTATGTACCTCTCTGTCCCTTTAGCGGGTTTCCTTTAAGCGAGGTCAGCTGATGTTGCTGCATCACCGAGATTCAGGATCCTGTTTTTTTTTTTTTTTTCTTCTTCATGCTGTACATTGTATACAGTATTTGTTTTGGACGTGTGATTATACAGAAAGAATTTGTTCAGATATTTTAGTTTTTCATGCAAAGTTTGTTTCCTGAGTTTTGTTTCTTTAAAATACATTTTTGGATTCTTTGACTACAAGATGGAAAATTTTATCTTTAATATTTGTTTTTTTTATTATATTTTTTATATAATTGTATATACCGCTCTTTCATGATATTGGAAGATATTTTAAAGGTATTAAATAAAAAAAATAATAAGAGACTGATAGAATTTTAAGTTTATTGAATTTATATGGTGTGGATTTGAAGTGTTTTACTTCTGATGTTTTTTATTAAATGTTTTTTTTTTCTTTATTTGTTGCATGTTCATTTGTTTGAAATAGAATTTATATAAAAAGAAGAGCTTGAAACTACTATCCAGTGTGTGTGAACTGAAGTATAGTATGATTTAGTGTTTTATGTCATTGTAATATAAATCACTCACTTTATATACCGCTTCATCCTGTATTCAATGTCATGGGGCCTGGAGCCTATCCCAGGAGACTTGGAGCACAAGGCGGGGCACATCCTGGACAGGGTGCCAATCCATCGCAGGGCACACACACACACACACACACACACACATACACTATGGCCAATTTAGGAATGCCAATTAACCTGAGAAACCGGAGGACCCGGAGAAATCCCACCAAACACGGGGAGAAGATGCAAACGTACACAGAGACGGGAATCGAACCCGGACCCTGGAGGTGCAAGGCGACAGTGCTAACCACTACACCACCGTGGCACCTCATATAAATCATTGTCTTATACATGTATGAAGGTGTACAAAATGTGTGTGAAAGTAAAAAAAAATAAGTTGAAAAGTTGGTTTCTGGTACAAATCTGCTAGAACAGGTGTTTTCTCATATAGAGAAGGTAAGATTGCCGGTATAAAAGAAATAAAAATAGAACACATGCTCTATTTAAGTACACTTTAAAAGAGCAGACGTAGATGTTTCTAAGGGAACTTTGGAGATCAGATACAGATGTGTATGTTTGGTATAAGTAGATCGAGCAAATCGAGCAAGCATGTTACAGTGCCCATTTGAAATGTTCACGTAAGCAGGTGAAATACAAAGAATTAACTAACAAAAGATTAATCTTACAAGTGACATGGGAGAACCACAAGTACAGTTAAATAGATGAACAATAAATTTTAATGCATAAAAGAAGAGAACTCCTGGACAGTACAGATAGAAATAATGTATTGTTTAAATAGAAAGGAAATATGTAGCAGAATACAACCAAAAATATGATTTGGACAAATGTAAAGTTAAAACTTAGCTGCATGTTTAAAATAGCAAAACAGATAAGGAAACTGGACAAAGAATGTTTGACGAGGAATAATCAAGCATGAATGAAAGTGCAGCCGACATTTGCGAACTCAGTTGAAGAAATGAAATCAAACAGGAGGTGAAAAAGCTCATGCAAAGCCTTGAAGGGAGATTCCCCATGCGTCGTGCTGTTTACAACTTGCACTTAAACCTGGAAGTCAGAGATTGCTTATGCAGCTAAGCACCACACAGATACTTTGATTAAGTCCTGACACTGTCAGAAAAAAAGGTACCGTGGTGGTACAATTTTGGTCCTTGGGGAACAAAACATATACAAGTATCCTTAAATGCCTGCAACTGGTCCTTATGTGTATTTTTTTTTTTAATGCAAAATGAGTTACAAAGGTACAATATGTCAGATTCAATGTGGAAAGTTTAATTTTTGCCAATTAAATGTGTGACATACACTACTCACAATACGTTAGGGATATTGTTATTTACATGAGTGATTTTCCTATTTGCTCTGAATTTTAATGAAATAAGTAAAAGTTCCCTTTGATATTACTAATAATGTGTGAGAAGAAACGCCATTTTTTTTTTCCCCCTGATTTTCTCCCTAATTTAGTCGTGTCCAATTCCTCCCCGTCACTAGGGGGCTCCCACATTAAGGCTACTACTACCATTCAGCCGGGAGGGCCGAAGACTATCACGTGTTTCCTCCGAACCACGTGACGCCAGCCGACCGCATCTTTTCGAACAGCTCGCTCGCGCACCGTTGGGGGCGGCGTAACACACTCGGAGGACAGCGCTATCCACTCCCTCCGTTGCGCGAGCTCACAGACGCCCCTGATTGGCCCCTCTGAGAGAGCTCGGCCAATCAGCTCTCTCTAGACCTCCGGCTACGAGAGGTTACTGCACCATTCGAACTAGCGATCTCCGGATGATAGGGCGAGCGCTTTAACCACCGCGCCACTCGGAGGCCTTGAAACGCCATTTTCATTAGTTTAATATTTGATAACTGATAACATTCCGGAATTAGAGGACAATTTAGGCACCAGAACATGAAATAAAGGTTTGATTTTTTAAATCATTTTATGTTATGTATTGAAATAAAACAAGTAATAAATTGTCAAATTTTGGATGTCAAATTCATCCAGCTCAAACATCACAGGTACACTTTTTATGAGATATTTTATTTGCTGTGTGCTCTGCTTGGCACAACCCTGTTACAAATACGCAGGAATCTGAAAAAATATATTTAAAAAAATATTGCTTAATAAATCTTTTACCCTTAAGTAAAGAAAGTCACATTCACATTGAATTTTCACTAAATGTTTTAGAAAAGAGTAGCCTTATATTAATTTAAGCAACTTTTAAAATGTATCTTTCTCAATATTTTGGCAATCCCACATTTATTTTGACTCATTTAAGTGTTAAGTGTTAAAATATCTGCTCATACACATTAAATCATGTAATCATTGAAACTTTCAAAATAAACCATCATGAGATTCGAAACACATTAAAGATTATTTTATTAAAAATGATATCATAACAGAGTTGAAATTAAAGAAACAGAGTTGCGCATAGTGACAGTGTTGAATGGATAAATTTCTTTTAATTGACATTTATTTTATTTTTATTTTTAAATTACATAATTTATTGACATAAATGTGACAAAGAATGTTGTCACATAAATGAACAGCTTGTACATCAGAGCTGTACTTGCATTTGTGGTTTTAAACATGGTCTGCACATTAATTTGCTGGGAGATTTAGCTTTGGGGCTTGGGAGAAAGCATAGTGATGCTTGATGTTGTAGAAATGGCATCTGAACTTCTGTAGCAAAATGTTAAACTTTTCCACCAGCTCTTCTTGGGAGCATTCAAATTCTTTTTTCAAAGTGATCCAGTGATTGAGGCTGCTCCAGGATCGTTCCTGTGCTCTTTGTCCATTGTGGCCCACTGAAAGTAGGAGACTGATCGGTGCTAATTTTAAAAAAAAATTGTAAAAATTATAATAATTTTTTTGTTGTTGAAATAAATGCTAGCTTTGGAATGTGGCATTACTGTCAAGGGCAAGGACAAACTTAGGACAAATCTTTGACATTCTCAGATAATATGAGTAAAAGAGTTGCATTGGTTAGAGTGACACACTCACTTAAGGTAGAAACGTTTGGTGAAATATGAGAAATAGAAGAGAGGACATACCTTTGGTCTACCCATGGTGTTAGCAAGCAGCTTGATAATGTTACTGCCCTTATTTCATGTGAGTTCTCTTACTCTGGCAGGGTCAATGGTGTTTGTAACAGGGTTGCGCGCGTGTTGTGGGACACCACTTCCGGGCATAATTACATTTATTTAAAATGTGTTCATCATTAAAAACTTGTTATAACATTTTCAAAAGACATATATAAAAAACATTGTACCAAAAATAGGAGATTTGAAACAAATTTTGATGGTTATATTTCAAATGCAAGGCTAATTGGTCATCAGGAAGTTGGGACAAGAGAAAAGCGCCATTTTAGTGTCGCGGGTGCTGTGTGTGGGTTGAATGAGAGGCATATTTGCAGAGAGGAAGATGGAACAGGTAGAAAACATAAACAAACCAAACTGAACAGGGGTCCGTTCTTCGTACGTCGCTTGAAACATCCGAGATGAATTGACAGATCTAAGATGAGATCATCGTGCTAATTACGATGCGGCTAATTCGGTTCTTCGAGCACACCTGTTGTTGATGATTAGTATCGCTGGATTGAGTTGTCTAGGATTATTGCGCGTTCGTGGCGGTAGAAACACTGATCACAACCCCTGCGATTGGTTGATGAAATGGCAAAAGAGCAGCTCAATTTTTTTTTTCTCACGCGGAGCAAAAGCTTTTATTAGAGGGTTATGGAGAATTTCAAACTTTAATAAAGATCATTTAAAATAAAGTTATTAAATACGTGAGTGCTGCCCGTGTTACATGTTATAAGTGTGTGTGTGTGTGTGTGTGTGTGTGTGTATATATATATATATATATATATATATATATATATATATATACTCTCAAATAATTTTGCTGAACAAATTGATCATTTAAGTAATCATAAGTACTTAAGTAACAGTAACAGTAAGTGTCACCTCAAAGTTCCAGCAGTTTAAGTCTGAAGAGCTCTGGTGGCTCAGTGGTAGGTACGGCGCCTGCCATGCGAAAGACCCGGGTTCGATTCCCGCGCTGGACTGAATTTACTTTATTTGCAACAAATTCAAATATTGATAGTTCTGTTTACTTAAAATTACTTTAAAAATGATGTAACTGATTACCTCAAATATTTTGAGTTTTGCCAACTTAATCGGGTTTACAGTGTAAAAGTGAAGTAGAAGAACAAGTATAGTAAGAAGTATATTGTCATGCTGTGCTAAAGGATCCTGTCTATCACGCAATACACGAGGAATTTAAAAAACTCTGCGTATAATCCTCACACCTTCAGTAACCGGTTGCTCTCTCATAAACGGACAAGACACGACTGAGACAGATTTGAGAAAATTACCTCCACTTATATAGACGCAATCGGGGGATAGAATGTTACATATGATTAGACACACACGGAGATTAAGACACGAATGATGACCACAGACACACACACATTTATGTTTAAATACATCCATCCATATATTCATGCAAGATACTTTTCTTTTCCCACGTGAGTCAGTCCGTGTCAGTCAGTCATGCTCTTTAACCAATCAGATGTGATCTCGCCATTTCAGCCAATATTCTAGCCTCCGCCATTGATGCTCCCCGCTTTCCAACCCCTGATGACACAAAGACTGGGGTTCCTCCTTACTCCTAGTTCCGTCATCCTGTGTCCTTGGGGTTACGCATCTTATAGCCAGCCGCGACCCTTTCCAGCTCGCCTGTGTTGTTTGCTCACCCTCTCCAGTTTCTCTCCAAGGCTCTCCGAAGGAAAGCGCTCCACTCGCTCCTGCGCGCCCCGGGCAGTTCCGCCGGATGGCAAGCCGACTCCCCACAAAGGTGGCTTGCCCCGGCGTCACAGTCACAGTCCCCCCCAAAAAAATTTCCAGGGGAGGCCCCTCTGCTATGCCATTGTTTGGGTCTTGCATTCTGTCACGGTTGCTGTGTGGGTTGAGTGAGAGGCAGATTTTCAGAGGTGGAATCAGAACAGGTATAATAATAACACATAAAGAAAACATAAACAAACCAAACCGGAACTGAACAGTGGTCCGTTCTTCGTACGTCGCTTGAAATATCCGAGATGAATTGACACAACAAAGATGAGATCATCGTGCTAATTACGATGCGGCTAATTCGGTTCTTCGAGCACACCTGTTGTTGATGATTAGTATAGCTGGATTGAGTTGTCTAGGATTATTGCGCGTTCATGCGTTTGTTTAAAAGGCGATATGCATCGTTAGTAGAAACACTGATCACAACCCCTGCGATTGGTTGACGAAATGGCAAAAAAGCAGGTCAATTTTTTTTTTTCTCAAGCGGAGCAAGAGCTTTTATTACAGGGTTATGGAGAATTTCAAACTTTAAAAAATATAATTTAAAATAAAAGTAATTATTAAATACGTGAGTGCAGCTCATGTTACGTTATATGTGTGTGTATATATATATATATATATATATATATACAATGTTTTTTCATTTCTTTGCTGTGATTGGAAGATGCAGTGTCTTGACAATATTGCTGTAGTGTGATTGGATGTGGGGCGGGACTTGAGAGAGAAGCGTGACGAGAGAGAGCAAAAAAAAGCGTGACAAGGTGAAAAAAAAAGAAAAAAAGCTGACACAGAGACATTACAAAGGAAAGTGCCGTTTTACGGTTTAAATTGTGCTAGTTACTCCGGTTGTTGTACCCGCTACAGCTCAATGGACTGCAGTATATTAATAAGCCGTTTTAACGAATGTGGACTCAAAAAAGTTGGCGTTGTTTGAATAGTTCTGCAGGCTAACTAACCAGCTAGTCTGGACAAAGACTCTTCCAGATTCCCCAGATAGCGCTCCAGGTGACCAGGAGAAAGCCTGGCAGTTCCTCTGGCGACGAGAGAGAAGGGCACGTTGCACCTTAATGGGCGGACCGACTCCTGTTCCTCTTTGCGGTCAGCTGTGAGCCAACCTGCAGACAGCCGCTAAACCTTCCTTGTGGAAGTGTGTCGTTTGGACACGGATATTACACTGACTCTGCTTGCCTGTGAGTACTCCAGCCTTTTAGTTTTGCTCATTAGAGTGAAGGGGCTTCAAAGTTTTTGGCCACCACGTTCCCGAGCGTCGACCAGGCCTGCAACAGTGGGTTGGTTGTATTTTTAGTTATTTATTTTTCTGATCGCCGGTGTGTATAAGTTAAAGGAGCATATTCAAGTGTTAACACTGTATCAGTATATTTTGTGTTAAGGTATTGAGAGACTGCCATATTGTGAGCTGCTTAGTTTCGCAATATATAATTTTGAAAGTAATGGAGTTGGCTTAACTGAAGTACTGTTATTTATTTTAATTTAATTTATTTATTTATGTATTTATTTTGTCATTTAATAATTTTGGCAGCAAATTGGGGATATAATCGTTCTTGTGATTTGTTTAATAAGTTAGATTAGGTGGCACAGTAGACAACATAGGAGGTGAGTGAGATTCCAATCTATCTTTACTTAAATTTAAAGGGGGTGATCATAAATCAACCTAGGGAAATAAAGTTTATGAGCTCATAGCGCTATCCTACTTGTAAAGGGTGAAGAAAGCGCTACACAAATCGGAGGCAACGCTGGGAATTTTCCCAATTCATCTGTTGATCCCCTTTAAAGTAAAATAATACTTCAAAATTAGTAATCATAATTAATTAATTAATGTAGGTGTGTGAAAATATTGGCAGAATTATAAGGAGCGTTTAAACTGTAATGGCAGCCCAGAAAGAGTTGCGGCTACGCGCTGAGCTCACTGGCTGGTGCAGAGCAGCCAGTGTAGATCCCCTCCATGCTTTGGTATTGTGTGATGTTCCAGCAGAGGCTGAAATTGCTGATATTGAAGAAGCAGCTCATGCAGTGAAAGTGCTTGGAAGAGTCAAAGTAAGAGACACTCAACTGCATGCTGGGACAGGAAGCAAACTGGTCCTATGTGAGTGCAGTTACAAAGTAGATCCAGACCGCATCCCCTCCTACCTGCAACCATCGAATGGAGAGTCAAACTGGAAAGTTGTTCTGCTTACTGAACCTGTGGAAACTGCAGATGATTTTGCAGTAAAGTTACGCAAGCTACTGAGAGAGGAAGGGAAAACAGTAAGTGATTTGCATCCTCTACTGACTTCAGATGTCCCACAGACAAGTTCCCCTGAATCCATCATCCAAGCAGTAGGAGACCTACTTGGAAAGACCATGAGACCCACCTATGAGAACAATGCATTTCGGCATCTGCGTATGTTCTCTGGAACCACCCCCCCCCCTCCCTGCAGGTGAGGAGAACCTGGAGCAATGGCTTGAGCAAGCTCATCTGATGATTGAAGAGTGTGACTGCTCAGACAGAGAGAAACGAAAGAGAATCGTGGAAAGTCTAAAAGGTCCTGCACTGGAAATAATTCAGGCTGTTTGGCTGAATGACCCCGAAGCCAGCCCAGATGACTATGTAGAAGCATTAGAAAGTGCTTTTGGAACTCCTTAGTCTGGTGAAGATTTGTACTTCGCTTTTCGGAGTTTACACCAACAGTCCAGTGAAAAGCTGGAAAAGTGAGACTTCTTGAGGAGATTAGTACGCCTGCTAATTAAAGTTGTGCAAAAGGGAGGCCTTCCTAGCCACAGGGCAGATCATGCCAGGATTGACCAGCTCATAAGAGGTGCTACAGAATCCGATATGATGTTGATACATCTGAAGCTGCGAGAAAGGAGAGACAAGCCTCCAACCTTCCTAAAACTGTTAAATGAGATACGGGAAGAGGAGTATGAGATGGCCCGATGCAAGCTAAGCACAACAGTAAGGCAGGTAAAAGTTGATGATGGACTAAAGCCTAAAGAAACAGAGGCTCATGACTTAAAAGCAGAGATTAAGGATTTGCGCTTCGAGTTCGCTGAGCTAACAACAAAGCAGCAATATAAGTGCACAGACCTTAAGGGTAAACCGACTAAGCCATGCACTGCCACTGAAAGAGAGAGTGAAGAACAAATGTTAAAACATCAAATACAACAGTTACAACAACAGTTAACTGTAATGTCACTATCTCACAGTTCAGTATTGCAAGAACCTCAAAAGAAGGAATGGAGAAACAAAGCCAAAGCAGAAAAAACACAGCTTTAAGACACTCAGAAGGCTACTTCTGCTACAGATGTGGAGATGACAGCCATATTGCCACCAACTGTACTGCCCCAGAGAATTCTGCTAAAGTTATTCAGAAATTACTCAGTGCTCGGCGCAGAAGCAAAGGGGAAAAGAGAACAGTAAAACCTGCAGATGAATTTACAGAGGTGGGCTCGGTCAATCAAAGTGCAGTCCACGCTCCTTGATCTGGTGGTCTTCCTAGAGGACTGATAGGCCCCTCCATGATGGCAGATATTAAAATTGAGGTACAACGATGGCGAGCCCTTATCGACAGTGGCTCCAGGGTCACGATCATATTCGAGAGCTGTTATTCATGCTATCTCTCCCATGTGCCAGTCCAGCCAGTCACAAATTTGGCTATTTGGGGTTTGAGTGACTCTGATTACCCATACAAAGGGTATGTGACAGTTGATATAGAGTTTCCTGCCAAGTTCAACTGTCCTACAGAGACAGTCTCAGTGTTGGCTCTAACATGCCCAGATCCAAAGAGCCCTGATCCAGTCCCTTTTATAATTGGTACCAACTCTAAGAAACTACGCTCCCTTCTGAACCATTGTGAGGAGCTTGACGAAGTTGATGGTGCTTCTTCTCCAAGAATATTAGCCCTCAGACCAAGACAGCCAGACTCACTCAATTATCCACACGTGGCTTGTAGTTGGGCAGGTGGAGTGGCAAGGGCCAGGCCCACTTGCCATCCCACCTGGAGGCATACATTATGCCACCTGTAGAGTAGAGCAACAGCTGCCTATGCGGGAAAATATCCTGATGACACAAAACTAAATTTAAATGTAACTTTTAATGCTCGCCTGTAAATAGCCATTTATCAGGTGATTAAGCATCATTACTACTAGTATAAAATAAAGGCATTACTCACATGACAAACGTCAGCCAGCTCCGCTTGCCATAAGAAGTGCTGGAAAAGACTCGTTGAGAATGGTCTAATCACATGAGCCCAAATATTTTAAAACAATATTGATTCACTAAGAACAAAAGTGGGAGGGTTCAGGGCGCACAGAGCTGCGCCCGAAGGATGATTTGACAAAATCCAATCAGAGCTCAGCCTCAGGTCACATGCTTTTTAAAAAGGTACGTGCCTACATAGACACATACGCCCCGTGTATACGAACACGAACGTAATACAGTTTAGATTTTTTTTTTTATTTAAAATAAATTATATTACGGAATATTGTGACTAAATGACTTTATTTCATTATTAAAATAAATAATTATGTTAAATAATTACATGTTAAAGTAGCATTTTTCTCTGCCTAACTTTAAGGGGGGGCGGCGCCCCTGCGCCCCGTATTGACCGGCCGCCACTGCTGATGACACTACCAAGCTTCCTGCGAATGTACTGGTTCCACCAGTTGTGCTTACACCCTCAGCTATGGATCTTAACAATTTCACTCTCATGCTGAGAAATGAGTCCCGAAAAGAGACTGCTTTACCCACTGGCACAGTGTTAGCCCAAATTTACTTAGTTGATACTGTCACTGAGCTAAAGAAAAACTGCTCTTCTAAGGATCCTATTGATCCAAAACTGTTCAATCTCGGTGACTCATCCATCCCAGAAGCTTGGAAGAGGCGGTTAGCCATGAAGCTATCAGGAAGAGTAGATGTTTTATCACTGGAGGAGTGGGATGTGGGGCTAGCAAAGGGGGTGAAACACCACATAAGGCTAAGGGACCCTTGTCCCTTCAGGGAGAGATCTCGCAGAATCGCCCCTGCAGACATTGAAGATGTCCGGAGGCATCTCTAGGAACTTCTGGCAGCCGGAATAATTAAAAGAGTCTAGAAGCCCATATACTTCCCCTATTGCCATAGTAAGGAAAAAGAGCGATGTGTATTGATTATCGTGTACTCAACTCCAGAACCATTCCAGACCAGTATACCATGCCACGCATAGATGACGCACGTGACTGCCTGACAGGGAGCAAATGGTTTTCCATCTTGGACTTGAGAAGTGGGTACTATCAGGTGGAAATGTCAAAGGCAGACAAGGAGAAGACCGCCTTTATTTGTCCTCTTGGTTTTTTTCAGTTTGAGAGGATGCCTCAAGGAATAACCGGGGCTCCAGCAACTTTCCAAGGATTGATGGAAAGGGCCGTTGGAGACATGAAACTGATTCAAAACTTAAAATCCCTGACTTAAAATCCCTCAGATCGTTCCTAGGATTTTGTGGATATTATCGGAGGTTTATTGAAAACTATTCTGCTGTTGTACGCCCTCTAACGGAGCTGACCAAAGGTTACCCACCTGCTCAACAGAAGAGAAAGGTAGCAGGTAAGGAAAGGAAAGACAGTTATTTCAAGGTGGCTGAGCCCTTTGGTAACCGTTGGACACCAGCTTGTGATGATGCCTTTAACCAAGTAATTTCTAAGCTTACACTTGCACCTGTTTTGGCCTTTGGCTTGGTGGGATCTGCATTCATTTTGCATGTAGATGCAAGTCTGAATGGATTGGGGGCTGTGTTAGACCAACAGCATCCCGAAGGTCTCCGCCCTGTTGCCTTCGCCAGCTGAAAGTTGAGTTCACCTAAAAGAAACTATCCAGTTCACCAGCTAGAATTTCTAGCTCTGAAATGGGCAGTAGTCGTTAAGTTCCATGATTACTTGTATGGGGCCAAGGTCACTGTGAGAACAGATAATAATCCACTAACATATGTCTTGACAACGGCTAGACTGAGTGCTACCGGTCACAGATGGTTAGCTGCACTCTCTACCTATGATTTCAACATCCAGTATAAACCTGGAATAGAAAATATTGATGCGGACCTGCTGTCGAGGAACATGCAAGAGACACATGATGACTCCCTTCTGGAATCAAAGCACTGTGTCGCCAGATTACCATAGGGGTTTCTATAAATGACAGCAGCAGATTAATTGATCAGTTGGGAGCCTCCCCAGATGCCATTCCTGCTGCGTATGCCCATCTCACACAGATAGACATGAGTCCAGTTAAGCAGCTTAGCCACAAAGAACTGCTAGAAGCTCAAAGTTCCGACCCAGTCATTGGCAAAGTATGGCAGCAGTTAAAACGAGGCAAAGGTGTCTCTAATCTCGGACCGGTAAATTCTGAGGTTGCTCTTATGCAGCGAGAAAGTGCAAAGCTCAAGATTAAGGATGAACTCCTGTACAGGATCACGAAAAGACTCATGGGGAAAGAGGTAAACCTGCTGGTTTTACCTGTACAGTATACACCTATGGTTTTAAAAGCTCTGCATGACGACATTGGTCACCTAGGCATTGATAGAACCACTGAACTTATTAAAGATGGTTTTACTGGCCCAAAATGGCTTCTGAGATTGCTGCCTATGTTCAGAATTGTGGAAGGTGCGTAGCTAGGAAGACTCTTCCTCAAAAAAGGGTGAAGAAAGCACTTCATATATATACACACACTCTCTCAAATCCTATTTGTATTAATTTAAAGTTAGCTGAACAAATTTGATATTTTAAGTAATCATAAGTACTTAAGTAACAGTAACTGTGACCTTAAAGTTCCACCAACTTAACTCTATAGAGCACTGGTGGCTCAGTGGTAGGTGTTTCGCCTGCCATGTGAAAGGCCTGGCTTTGATTCTC
This sequence comes from Clarias fuscus, assembly GCA_030347435.1. Taxonomy (NCBI): domain Eukaryota; kingdom Metazoa; phylum Chordata; class Actinopteri; order Siluriformes; family Clariidae; genus Clarias; species Clarias fuscus. The sequence continues at coordinate 3,629,254 of CM059208.1, forward strand.
GGGCCGGATTGAATTTATTTTATGTGCAACAAGTTCAACAAACACAAATATTGATAGTTCTGTTTACTTAAAATTGGAAACATCATAACTTAAAAAAATTGATGTAATTTATTACCTCAAATATTTTGAGTTTTGCCAACTTAATCAGGTTTACAGTGTAAAAGTGAAGTACAAGAAGTATCGTAAGAAGAGGTATATTGTCATGCTGTGCTAACGGATCCTGTCTATCACGCAATACACGAGGAATTTGAAAAATTCTGCGAATAATCCTCACACCTTCAGTAACCGGTTGCTCTCTCATAAACTGACAAGACATGGCTGCGACAGATTTGAGAAAATAACCTGCACTTATATTGATGCAATCGGGGAATAGAGTGTGACATATCATTAGACACACACGGAGATTAACACATGAATGATGACCACAGCCACACACATGTATACATATACTGTATTTATGTTTAAATACATCCATCCATATATTCATGCAAGATACTTTTCTTTTCCTACGTGAGTCAGTCCGCGTCAGTCAGTCATGCTCTTTAACCAATCAGATGTGACCTCGCCATTTCAACCAATCATAACCCGCCAGGAGCGCAGCCTAAATCCTGTTTACATTAAATAAACCTGCTTCCGAGCAGGTTTAAGCTTACGGACATGTTGCTATGACAGCAAGTGCGAGATGTGCTTTGAAGAACAAAACAATCCAAGATCAGGACAAATCCACAACAATCAAATCCAGCTAACTGAGTTAGCAACGTACGAAGAACGGACCCCAGAACACAAACTATGGAAGAAGCGAAAACACAGAAGATACACAACCACTTAACTGAACAGATGCAAGACAAAGAAACAAAACTTAAGCAGGCTATTTATAACAAACTAATGAGCAACCTTGGTTCAGGTGAGTGCTCCCATCACCTGACCGAGGTGCATTCTGGGAAATGCAGTTCACACAGTAAACTCAAAAGGACACAATAAGGAGTCTCTGGGCACATGGAGCATATGTTGTTCTAGAACTTGGATATACCTTTCAGCATTGATGGTGTCTTTCCAGATGTGTAAGCTGCCCATGCCACACACTCATGCAACCCCATACCATCAGAGATGCAGGCTTCTGAACTGAGCACTGATAACAACTTAGTTTGTCCTTGTCCTCTTTAGTCCGGATGACATGGCGTCCCAGTGTCCAAAAAAGTTTTGATTCGTCTGACCACAAAACCGCTTTCCACTTTGCCACAGTCCATTTTAAATGAGCCTTGGCCCAGAGAAAACGCCTGCTCGTCTTCCAGAATCATGTCCGCGTTTGTCATACCGGATGTTGGTGATTTATAGTCCGTTATTGTTCTTAGTCCCTGCCACAGACTCTTAGAGTCACTCTGTTGGAGCTGTGACTCTAGGCTCCTCCCGTAGCACTGCTCCGCCTCTTTCACCGCCTTCCGGACGTTGTATGATGCAGCCTTGTATGCGTACATGACCCCCGGCATTGTAGGCAGCGGTGCGAGATCTCAGAGCGTCAGGGATGGTTTTATCCACCCACGGCTTCTGATTGGGAAACGTTCTGATGGTCGTTTTCTGTACGGTATCATCGGATAGTTTACCGACGAATCCCACAACCGCTTCCATAAACACGTTGACGTCATCGGAGTTGTTTTGGAACATATCCCAGTCTGCATCATCGAGTGCATCCTGTAGCGCGGCCACCGATTGGTCCGTCCAGCGCGCAACCTCTCTCTGAACTGGAACTTCCTGTTTGAGCCATTGTTTATATTTTGGCATGAGGAAGATGGTGGCATGGTCAGATTTACTAAAAGGTCGACGAGATTGTGCCTTGTAGCTGTCCTTAACTGTTGTGTAACAGTGGTCCAGTGTCCTTTCGCCCCTGGTCGGGCAGGTGATATGTTGATAGAAGTTCGGCGCTGCTCGTTTGAGGTTGGCACTGTTAAAGTCTGGTGCTGTGTGAGTGCCTCATGCAGCTCGCATAAGGCAGTATCCGTGTTCGCTTGTGGTGGAATATAAACAGCGCTGATTATGACCGATGCAAACTCCCGAGGAAGATAAAAAGGATGACACTTAATAGTCAATAGTTCCAGGTTGGGTGTGCAGGAGCGTGTAAGAGGAACAACGCTCGCGCTGTTGCACCAGCTGCTGTTCACCATTAAACACACGCCGCCTCCCCTTGTCTTCCCCGAGTCCCGTGTCCTGTCCATGCGGTGAACCAAGAAGAACTCGGCCGGCTGAATGGCGTGGTCCCGCACCGCTGGGTTCAGCCATGTCTCGGTGAAGCAGAGGAGATTGCAGTCCTGAATGTCTCTCTGGAACTTTATCCTGGCCTTGAGGTCATCGAGCTCGTTTTCCAGGGACTGGACATTGGCGAGCAGGATGCTAGGCAGAGGTGTGCGGTGTGCACGGGCTCTCAGCCTGTTCCTGATGCCGGCTCGTTTCCCTCGGGGCCGTCGCTTCATGTCGCGTCCTTTGTTCTCCCTCAGGATCTCACTCGGCCAGCTCGGAACCGGAGTTAAAAACGTCGAATTGTGAGTAGGTTGTAGACCAATAGAAATAAGAGGATCTCTGTCGTACCTAATGCACTCAATGGTGATGTATTAGCTGGTTTAAAGTTATTGAAAATTAACTTAAAAAGCGAAAACAAGGTAAAATAGGTCGGAGCAGTCGTGACGGCAGCCGACCTCACCAGCGCCATTTTGGGGGAAGTGGTGATCCTCTGCCCATCTTGACTTCTGAGAGACACTGCCACTCTGAGAGGCTCTTTTTATACTCAATCATGTTGCCAATTGGTCTTCCAGTTGATTTTTATGTGTACATTTTACTTTTCCGGCCTCTTATTTACACCTGTCCCAACTTTTTTTGGAATGTGTAGCTCTCATGAAATCCAAAATGAGCCAATATTTTGCATGCCATTTCAAAATGTCTCACTTTGAACATTTGATATGTTATCTATATTCTATTCTGGATGAAATATAAAAATTTGAAACTTCCACTTCATTGCATTCTGTTTTTATTTACAGAGTCCCAACTTTTTTTGGAATCAGGTTTGTATATATATATATATATATATATATATATACTGTATAGTCTTATGCAAAAGTTTGGGCACCCCTTGATAAATAACAGATTTTGGTGATTTTTTAAAATGGAAAAATGTCTAAAATGGAAACACAGTCTCTCTTGGAAATGGAACAAATGCACAATATTTTCAGCAAACATTGGTGCATAGTTAGTTTTTATGTCATGAATTGAACAAGGATAAAAAATACAAATATTATTGTGGCACAGTGCAAAAGTTTGGGCACCCTATTTAATCAGTATTTAGTAACACCTCCACTGGCAGATATCACAGCTTGCAAACACTTGTTATAGCCGGCTATTTCAATTCTTGTACTTGTTAATGGAAAATCAGATTGCAGTTATCTTTTATTATTATCTATTATAGTGCACACTTATTAGGGATCATGTTAACTATGGTAATCATTTAATATTTCCTTTTTTATTATTATTTTATAAAGTAAAGACAGAAAACAAATGTGAAAAACAATTAGTGGTCAGAAGCAGACGTAACCTGGGGGCAGGTGTATTTTTAAAAGAGGAGCACACAGGTGTCAGTTCTGTGGTTGGAAAAACATTCAGACCTTAAGATGGACAGATGCTGCATGTGTTTCTGCAAATGTGGTTAGTGATATGGCTCACCTTTTCACCCTCACACACACACACACACACACACACACACACACACACACACACACACACACACACACACACACCAACAACAAACACATATGCATCCAGTCATATACCCACAACCCCCCCCCACCCCCCAAACACTTTAGATTAATATTTACTCACAGGATTGTCCTGTGAGAAGATATAATAAAATGTTTGCTGAAATTAGAGGGGTGTACACACACACACACACACACACACACACTTGTGTGTGTTCTGGCAAGGGAAACCCCTTCAGGCTTCACGCTGGGCGAAGTTTTATATCAGTGTTTTTATTAACCTTTATTTTCAATACTTTGCTTCATGACAGCATATCCGAATATGAGATTAATATATCTTGCCACACATACATTACAGAACAGCACCCTGGAGCAGATAGGGTTAAGGGCCTTTCTCAAGGGCCCAGCAATGGCAACCTGGTGGAGCTGGAGCTTGAACCGCCAACCTTCCAATCAGTAACTTAGTGCTTTAGCCCATTGGGCATAGGATGGGAAACCCTAAATTTTAGAGCAGGTTCAAGGTCAACAGGCCAAGCAGCCCCATAGGACCAGCAAAAGTAAATCTCTGGCTCCTGCCATTATCCATGTTTTTTTTTTTTTTTTTTTTTACTACCAGCTGTTTCAGCTCAGATTAAAGAAATAGATTCCAACAAATGTTTACCAGTCAATATTTAACTTCACTTCTGACAATATTCAATTTGACTAAAACTGACTTATGTAGAGGGCATCCGTCTCTCAAACCACAGGCTTTTGCACAGTCACACGCAGCAGCTGCCCATTTCTTGGTTTAACAAATTTCCAACCACATGAATGACTGGTGGTGTATTTTTCTGCATCTCTTTTGCACTCACAACCATGTTTTCATCGCTTGTAACCACCTCCTACTTTCACATATTGCTGTCATTAAAAAAAAAAAAAGTATAAATAAAATGCCTTTTTTTTATATAATGGATTAGTTTGATAACACAAACCAGTAGTGCAAACCAGTTATTCTGAAAAAAGTATTTTGGATAAAACTCAAATTAACATATTGTATTGGTTAATGCATAGAGCCTATTCTATCCTATATACCCTTTATAGTTCATTTCATGTATTACAACATATAAAACTTCAATTATTTCTGGAATATAGTATATTTAGGACCTCATGTTCCTCTCTTCATATTTACTTTTAATTCATAGCATATGAGAACTACACTTGCTGTAACTATACTAGTGTTTCATCCCTAAATACATAAACTAGCCTATTAAATACACTTAATATATTAATGGACATTCCAAAAATTGAAAATCTATGAACATATGAAAAATATTTAAGGAGTGAACTGTCTTCACCTTCACTGTCTGAGAACTTAATGGAAATTTTAACTGGACCCTAAGAGGAGACATTAGATTATGGGATGTTTTTATTTCATGAAAAAATGAGAGATGATACACTCAAGCACACATCTATTGCATAATTATCACACTTAAATGATCGAGATCATCAAACAGAATATTTTTAATAACACAAAGATAACCCAAGTAAATAGAAAATGCAGTTTTTAAATGATGATTTCACCCTTTAAGGGTAAAGCAATCAAACATATGTAAAAAAGTAATTCCTAATAAATCATTAATAAACTGTATTTTTTGAAAGACCTGTTGAATTACATAGAACCTGTCTGAGAAAGTGAACCATGCTAAAAGATCTAACAAAAAACAACACTATCAAAACAGAATCAATTGCCATACATCAGTCTAAAAAGTGTTACGAAGCCATTTCTAAGGCTTTGGAACTCCACTGAACCTCGGTGAGAGCCATTATTCACAAATGGAGAAAACTTGTGGTGAACGCTCCCAGGAGTGGCCGGCCGACCGAAATTACTCCAAGTGCACAATGATGACTCATCCAGAAGCTCATAAAAGATCCCAGGACAACATCTGAAGAACTGTAGGCCTCATTTGCACCAGTTAAGTTCAGTGTTCATGATTCAACAATAAGAAAGAGACTGGGGCAAAAATGGTGTCCATGGGAGAATTCCAAGGCGAAAGCTTTGGACATGTCATGGGTCATTCTTGAACTATTTGTTCATTATAAATTAATCTTAAGTGTGACTCGGGAACAACAAACCGTCTCGGGAAAAGTTTCATTCACTCAGTCGCCCATGAGGAATATCTGTACAGGAATTAGTTCATCTCAGTTTCAAGTCGTCGTTCTCCCGAGTCGTTCATTCATTGTGTGACAACCCCATAAGCTTAACCAATGCAGTCTGAGCTGGAAAGAGAATTGATTAGTTCACCTTTCGAGTCTTCAGGTTCCCAAGTAGTTTGTTCATCACATCACAGCCCCATAAACTTAACATTGACTAAATGACTCAAAAAAAGATTTGTTTAATTTGCTAAACTAGACTCAAAGAACTGAGCCGGTAAATTATTAAAACTTTTCATCACTACTGCTCACCAAAAAGAACACAAAGTCTCATCACACATTTTCCAAAAACATCTTGATTAACCCCAGACTTTTGGTCAAATATTCTGGTCACTGACAAGTCAAATATTTAACTTTTTGGAAGGTGTGCATCCCGTTACATCTGGTGTAAAACGAACACAGCATTTTATGAAATAAAAACAAACAAACGTACCAAACAGTCAAACCTGGTCATGGTATTGTGATGGTCTTCAGGACCTGAATGACTTGTCATAATTGATGGAACCAAGAATTCTGTGCTGTACCTGTAAATCCTGACGGAGAATGTCCATCCATCAGTTCATGATTTAGCCTCAAGACACACCAGCAAGTCCACCTCTGAATAGCTCAAAAAAAAAAAAAAAATCTAAGTCTTAAGCCCCGTTTACATTGCAGATCTTGATGCCCAATTCTGATTTGTTGCCTATATCTGATTTTTCTGACAGTTTGTTTACACGTTCTTTCAACTCTGACCCATATCCGATTCAAGTGTTTACACTTGCCATACCGTCTGAAACATCGTGCATACTTAAAGGGAGGTTCTTGCACTACACACTAGCCAAGATCCACGAATGCGAAATATGCTTGATGCTAGCTCTGCGATATATGCAAAGTTCGCGAAACGGAGAAGAAGGGCCATCATAGCAGCCTGCGCATATGCTTCATTTATTGTGTCCTCAACCATTCATTGGAATGTCTGAGTGCGAGACGTGTCAGGGTCGCTCTCTGGTAGCTCGCAACAGGTGCGGGCTATCGCACACTGGCGCAACTGTTTGGGATGAGCAGCACCTCGGTGTGCCTGATTACGTCATTAAACCGCGAAGAAGTCGCAGTTTTAATGACGTACAGAACACAATGTCTCAGAAAATCCGATCTGTCTGTTTACACGACAATCACATTAGCACATATCTGATTTATATCTGATTAATTTCCACATATGAAGGAGGCCTGAAACCGATCTCGAAATATCGGAATGCATGCGTTTTTTTTCCTGTTTACACGGACATAGAAAATATCCGATATGTGTCACATAAAAATCGGAATTGGGTCACATTTAACTGACAGTGTAAACGTAGCTTTAGAGTAGCCTAGTCATAGTCTAGACTTAAATCCAATCCTTATAAAGGCTGTTCATGCTCAAAATACCTTCAATGTGGCTGAATTAAAACAATTCTGCAAAGAAGGGTGCTCAAAAAATCCACCAAAAGTGGAAGTTATCACAAATGCTTGAGTGGCACAACCAGTTATTAAGTTTAGGGGCAATTACTTTTTCGCATAGGGCCAGGTAGGTTTGGTCAGCTTTTTCCCCTTAATACATGAAATCATTTAAAACTGCATTTTGTAATATTTGTGTGCCATTTATTATGTTAATAAGTTTGTGACAAATATGAAAAAAAAAAAAAAACAGGAAGGGGCAAATACTTTTTCTCAGGACTGTATTAGATTAGTTTTCTTAAGTCTTTAAGTTTACAAAAGTGCTGTAAGCTGTGTAATCAAACACCCCACACCTCTACACACAGATACACCAGCAATAGTTTTGTCCAACAGATGACAGTTTCCTCTTTGTCTCTCGGCTGATACACGATAAATAAATAATAGGTTTGGTCAGCTTTTTCCCCTTAATAAATGACGTCATTTAAAACTGTATTTTTTAATATTTGTGTAATATTAAAATGTGTAATATATACATATACACACACATATATATTTGTAACTTGTCATTTATTATGTAAATAAGTTTGATGATCTCAATCAGTGTGACAAATATGCAAAAAAAAAAAAAAGGTTACAAAAGTGCTGTAAGCTGTGTAATCACACACACCACACCTCTACACACTGATACACCAGCAATAGTTTTGTCCAACAGAAGACAGTTTCCTCTTTGTCTCTCGGCTGATACACAATGGTTCAGTTTTTATCTCTGCATGTGTTTCTCTGTGCCATGGGTAAGTCTTTATGATCTAATTCATTGCTTTATTGAATAAACACAAATAATAAATCCTGAAAGCACTTTAAAAAAAAGCCTGTATTGTGATTTATTGCTTTTAAGTTTTGAAACACTTTAGTCAGAAGAGTGTGATTTAGTAAAAAGTACACATTATATAATCTCTTTGTCAGTGCAGCCTTTTATAAAAATAAAATACAAATAATTGGATTTGTTTAGAAACTTTGTTTGTACATGTGTTGTTTGTGAACCGAGGTTATATATGTAACACAGTATATACATAGTCAAGCCCGAAATTATTCATACCCCTGGCAAATTCTGACTTAAAGTTACTTTTATTCAACCAGCAAGTTTTTTCTTGATTAGAAATGACACAGGCGTCTCCCAGAAGATAATAAACAAGACGCATCATTGTGGAAAAAAAAAATATGACTCATCTTTTATTTACATTTGAACAAAACATAGCATGTTCAAAATTATTCAAACCCTTCTCAATAATTACTTCATCAATTATTTATTAATTTGTTTATTAATAATAATAATAATAATAATAATAATAATAATAATTATTATTATTATTATTATTATTTGTCTGATAACCATTTCTTCACCACTTTTGCTGTGTGTTTTGAGTCGTTGTCATGCTGAAATATCCACTGGTGCCCAAGGCCAAGTTTCTCTGCAGACTGCCAAGACTCTCAAACAAAATGTAGTTTTAAGAGTTGTTTAAGTGAGAGGTGTTTGTGTACAGCTCAAAACATCAACCGGTTATTGAAGATATTGTTTATTTAAAAAAAAAAGAAAATTGGAGATTTGCGCTCCAGGCAATCACCAGGCGCTCTGTGCTCATGTACGCAGCCCAACGCAGCCTCACCTTGGAAAGAACTTCTGCAAACTATAGCTGCCTGTGATGTCTCTGCAGTGGTAAAACCATGGGTGTATTATATTTTGGGTATTTCTAACAGGCAATCTATAGTGTAATACGGTTATGGTGTAATATATTGCGGCTGTGTGCCTGTACTCTTCGTTCCATTTGCACTATACCCGGTGTCCTCAACCCCTCGAGTGTGCACTTCCAAGTCAAGTCTGTTCTTTGCGTTCTTGGAAATGAGAAACGGCATACCAAACTTTCTGGATTCTTCACTTCTGAAGCGAGGGGCACGCTGCTTAAAGCTGGCAGTATTTTATGGTAAGTTAATTTGAATAGTGAGCTATACTGTATTTTATAAGAACAGTGCGTTTGAGTAGCTCACACAAATAAAAAGCTAAATCTACTAAACGTGATCTTAAATGTAAGTTTACTAAATAATCATCTTTACTTAAAGTCTGTTGGCATATTTTATAATATTTTATAGTTCAGTGACAGTCTTAATATGTCTTCTGTTTCTGTCTGATCCAGGATCATTCTCACCTGGTTGTGTTATTTTGACCCAGCAGTTGGTTTATTATTTGGCAAACTTTCTGCATTTGTTACTTCTGACTGGATCATGCTCAGAGCACTCAGTACTTTATGGTAAGTTCATGTGAATTTATTTTTACTTCATTTTTCAGTAGGTTGTGGTAGGAGCAAGCATATTTTATTCATTTATATTTTATTTTATTTTAATGCTTTAATATGGGAATAGCTATGATACTGACAGCTACAGAGTGTATTTTTGATTAAAAATGGTGAAAGAAAAGCATTTAAAGGAGACGCAAATCTTCAACACCTCTCTGAAGTTTTCTGAAAGTTTGCCGACTTCCATTAAGTAAGTTAAATTGCCTGCCTAATTGTTAAATTGCCTAACTGAAATTGTAATTGTGTGTAAAAAGAAAGGAGGATTTAGACACAAAAAAAGAAACAGTGTTTTACTGTATTTGTAAAAATGGCAGCTAACTATGTGAATAAAAATACACAGGTAAGTGATTAAATGATCAAAGACATGGTATGTACAGAATATATATAGAGAGAGTACATATTCTTTATTTGAGAAATGCATGTACACATCCAAGTTCTGTTTAAAATGCATGAAGTACAATGAAGATATTTATGATATTTTTGTGACCTTGTCTGTTCAAGGTCAGTTTATTTTTTTCTTTGTTTGATATAGTGATGGGTCGTTCGCATGCGCAAATAATCATAAAACCACCGTAGGTTATGTACAGGGAAGTAGTGCATTGAAATATCTTCATTACTGGAACTTTAGCCAAAATTTGTGTATGTAGATGTGTTCGGGGTCTGTTTATTGGAAGTGTAGCATTTTATTTTAATTCCGATCAAAAGAACCAAATTAACTTAATGATTAAAAAAAGTATTTGTTCATTTTGATGAACAAGATTCAAAGAACCGAGTCACTAAAATGATTCAAACTTCACTAGTTTGATAATTTCATTGTGAAGTTGATTGGCGTCCTCTTTGTAATCTGACGTGTTGTTCTGTTGCCTGCATTCTGGATCTGTCCCGGCCTTCCTGTGGTTCTGAGGAGGGTTTGGACTGGCGAGCCTGCCTTGAGCCGTTCTTGGATATTTTTTTTTTTTCTGAATGAAAAAAAGTATTTCTGAACTCCGCAAATGGTAGCGAATCAAACAACTTTGCTTGTCTTCAATTTTTTCTATCGAAGAGACAATTTTTATTTTTTTCTCTTCATCGATAGCTCAGAGACATTAAAATCTCTCTACATTTTATCTAAAGACTGTTCTCATGAGAGACTAAGACAATTTTTGTTTTCCTTTTGTTTGGTGTTAAAACTGTAATTTTGGCATTATACTTTTAATACATAGTTATATGTATAAAAGTATACAGTATAGTTGAAAATGAGCTATATCTGCATCCTTATGAAACATTCATTATGCGTTTTAAATTCATCACTTAAATACCCTATTCATCTGGGGTTTGTTGAGAATTTGAAAGGGGGAATATTTCGTATTAAATCCAGATGGAGCTCCGTATCCTCTTATCCCTCAATTGTTAAATAGTGAGATCAATTAGTCAGAAATATACCATAAATTCATGTTCACATCATGTATTTTTGTGTATTTACAAGAGAAAACATGTTTTGCATTTGTGAAGCTGTACGTCTACAACAGAAATGCTTGATGTAAATGTTAGTTATATTACGACACTAAGTGATGGTGTGTAATCCACAGGTGGACCAACATGGTGGAATATCTGCAAAATATGGAGATGCCTGTAGCATTGTTCCACATTTTGTGCCTTGGGGATGAGACAAGGGGAACCTAACAGACCTTTCCCATTGGTGGAGGCTGTTAATGTTTGTTTTTAAAGTATTGTTTGTCTTTGATGTTAAATACACAAAGCAGTCTCTTTCCACCTGGGAGTTTCTCCAGCTTACTGTATAGTAGATCATATTAATGGACACGAGTCCTCATCTGTTCAATTTTTGAAGAAGACAATTTTCTCAACCCACATTGAATTAATAATATTTTTAAAACTTTTATTGTTTTTGTTCTTAATGTAATTTTGGAAGAAATGAAATAGTAACAGTTAACTAACTAATAGTTAAAATAAATAGTTAAAATATTAAGATGTTGAATGTTTGATGTGATGTGATGTTATAAGATTTGTAACTTCTATATAAAAAGTGTTTAACATTGTATTAAATGCAAACAAATGCAATAAAAATTTAACTCATTTCAGACTTCATTTTACAGAGTGTGTTTGTGCTACATTTATTTTTATGTTTAACAAATTGTCACCTTGGGATTATATGGTTCTGTCTAACATTTTTTCTGTCAAGATTGAGTCATTCACATTTTCTTATTCTGTGACAATCTATTTACATTATTTAAAGTTGTGTACATTTTAAGGCTTTTTTGAGAATAAAAAAATGAAATAAATGGAATGTGTCAACCCAGCTTGCGTGTCAGTTTAACCCAATGCAATACAATGTAAACCAGATCAGCCTGCTGATGTGCAGGTTTTATATTATTCTTATGGATTTTACACAAATAAAAAATATGGAACAATGTATAAAACTACAGAATAAAACACATATTTATAGCATTTTTAAATAACTGTGGGGTCTTTTGTAGAGTGCCTGTTTTGTTGGTTGCAAATGTGCGATAGAAAATCAAATACCACAAATGTCACCACCATTTTATTTGTTTGCTGTTTTGATTTTTTGTTGGTTTGCTTGTTTGTTTGTGGGATCCAGGATTAATTTTCATGGACCTGATAAATGCAAAGACCTGAGAGGGGTGTAGTTTGGGTATGTCCGGCCCACACTGCCCCACAATAAACCTGTGGGATCGCATTGGCATTTGATGCCTCACTGCAAACTACAATTGTATTTTGATTTGAGATGTGTGTGTGTGTGTGTGTGTGTGTGTGTGTGTGTGTGTGTGTGTGTGTGTGTGTGTGTGTGTGTGTGTTGCAGGTTTGCTCTCAGAGACTCTGTGCTCTTTAACTTTGGAGGCAGAAGCTGGAAATGAAGCCACTATTTGGTGCCAACATGACCTGACTGAAACAGGCTACATCTACTGGTATAAACAAATGAGTGATTCAGCTCCACTTCTTATTGGGTGTAAACAGTTTTTAAAATCAGCTCCATCACAATTGTGTTACTTCTTTACTGAGAGTGAGAGAATAGTGATGTCTGTTCATGACAAGAACACGTCTCTCACCATCACTGCAGTAAATGTCTCTGATACAGGACTCTACTACTGCAGCTACTTGGAAAACAATCAGATTACATTCAGTGATTCAGTCTACTTAAGAATGAAAGGTACATTTCAAGTAAGTAGTTATAAAGTGAATAGTTGAAGTAACTTCAGTTATATATATTAAATTATGTTTCATTTTCAGGGGTAAATAAAACACTGTCCAAGATCACAGACAGAGCAAATGGTTGGTTTTTTTTCCCTCCCAAAAGTCTTCTGTAACTCTTACACTAAAATATAGTTGTTAAAATCTATGTTTTCTTTCTTTTGTGATCCAAGGTTCAGACTCTCCCGCTGTGTCCTTCATGCTGATTGTAGGGTTTGGTGCAGTGATTGTGATCGTGATTCTTTTCAGTGTCCTGATCTTCATCATACTGAAGCACAAAGGTAAATTATATATATATATATATATATATATATATATATATATATATATATATATATATATATATAGAGAGAGAGAGAGAGAGAGAGAGAGAGAGAGAGAGAGAGAGATACATACATACATACTATATTGCCAAAAGTATTTGCTCGTCTGCCTTCATGTGCATATGAATTTGAGTAATATCTGATTCTTAATGCATAGGGTTTAATATGATAGAACACTTTTTCAACCTGATAGAACACATTTGGGACAAATTAGAGCGGAAACTGTGAGCCACACCTTCTCTTCCAACATCAGGGTCTGACCTCAGAAATGCGCCTCTGGAAGAACGGTCAAAAATTCCCCAAAACACACACCTAAACCTTGTGGAAAACCTTACCAAACCAGTTGAAGCTGTTCTAGCTGCAAAGGGAGCGATCATATTAAACCCTATCGATTAATAATTGGATGTTACTCAAGTTCATATACATGTGAAGGCAGGCGAGCGAATACTTTTGGCAATATAGTGTAAATACATCTATCCATACATACATAGGTAAATTATGTTACAGCAGACAGTTCAAGAATTATACAAAACAAGATACAAAGAAATACTTTGTGTAAGACTATTGTACACAGTAAAACCTCCACTGTTGATTTAACACTTTTAGAGTTTATTGGAGTCCAGCTGCACTCAGGTGTTAATTCTACACTGGGGAATTTGTTTTGTAGGGCTAAAGTATTTTTTTTTTTTTATCATAAAAAATGAAAGATAATTTTAAAAAGAGAAACTATGTACTCGACTATACTCTATATTTGTACTCAAACCACTGAAGTGGTATTTCACTTATTTTTAATTAGCATCTAAGGATCTAATCTAAGAATGTCAAAGATGTATGTGATGCTATTAAGCAGTTTAAAACATTATTATTGTTGTTATTATTATTATTAGTAGTAGTATAAACCATCTTCTATCCGTTCACAATGTTCTTTGCACATGTCATGATTCAGGTCCTGTCTGTCCGTTTTTCCCACGCTGTCACTCTCTCCATGTGCTCATGTTTACCCCAGTCAGTCCGTCTGTGTCTCTCACACGCCTCCGTTTCCGCCCTGTTTCTGCGCACCTGTCTCTAATTCCCCGCTGATTACTCCAGCATTTCCCTTCTAAATTACCAATTAATTTGAACAAATTTCACCAGCAATGTCTTCTTGCCTGGAAACTATGTTTTTCACACAACTTCTCTCCTCACAAAATGCTCATTTGGAACAATGAACTAATTATGGTTCGTAATAAATCTCTTTTTTTCCCCAGATGGTTCGACAATGACATTTCTAACATTCTTTCTTTGTTTGACACATCTGGCAATATGTTGACATACGAGCAGTTCCTGAATCTCTATGGACTTCCAGTTACTACTAAATAATTGAATCTGTTAATGAGAGCTATTCGCCTCGGTTTAATAGTTCTCATTAAGAGTCACCCGGCCTTCGGTCCATATGAGATCAGACTATCTAAATTCATGTTAGATGGTATTGATATAACTGATAAAATATGCAATAATAAACACATTCGCCGGATTTTTCAAACTCAAAGAAGAATTACTCCGAGGGGGAATTTTATTGGAGGTCTTATATTCAAGATATTAACTGGCATAATGCCTGGCTTATATCTAATAAATATTGCATCTCTAACAAAATAAAAGATGTTCATTTTAAGATTCTCCACAAGATTTACCCTGTCAATTCAGCTTTATCTAGATATTTGGAGGTAGAGAATAAATGTTCTTTCTGTGGTACATTAGATGAAACTTTGATTCATTTGTTTTTTGAGTGTGAGAAAACGTCTCGGGTTACTTGACTGTAACCCTGTTCCCTGATAAAGCAGGAACGAGATGCTGCGTGAAAACGCTATGGGAACATCTCTTTGTTGCCCGGTTGTGAAGCCTGTACATGTCAAACCCGCTGAATACCTTCGGCTTATAACCTGTGCCAGGCATGACGTCACCGAATAAGGTGCACCTGCAGGTTATAAATAGGAGTGAACCAGAAACATCCTCAGGTCAATTTTGTCTGAAGGACGTCCAGGCACGCCAGCAGTGCGGCATCGGAACGCGGCATCTAGTTCCCGCTTTATCAGGGAACAGGATTACAGTCAAGTAACCCGAGACGTTCCATTTCAAAAGCTACACTCAATGCTGCGTGAAAACGCTATGGGAACGAGAATACCAAAGCCGCTGCACTGCAAGTGTCTGGACCCCCAGGTTGTGTAGCGTGTGCGCACAAGCTGAGGAGGTCTCAGAGCTAGCTCTGGGATGCTGACTGAAGGATCCGTGAATCCGGAGTAGCATTGACATCCAGACTATAAAATCTAACAAACGTGTGTGGAGAAGACCAGCCCGCCGCATCACACACCTGCTGCAGGGGGACGCCTCTTGCCAAGGCAATCGATGAGGCAATCCCCCTGGTTGAGTGAGCCCTGATTCCCAGAGGCAAAGTGTGACCACACGCCTGATAGGCTAGGGCAATGGCATCTCACACCCAGTGTGACAGAGTCTGTCTAGTGGCAGACCCCCATGGCAAATAAAAAACTGCTCTGACTTACGCCAATGGTTAGTGCGGTGGACATAGATCCTAAGAGCACGTACTGGACACAGTAAGTGAAGTCTTTCCTGCTCCGGAGCTGTGAAAGGCGGAGGACAGAAGGCCTCGAGAACAACTGGGTGAATGGTCGAGAATGGAACCTTGGAAGATAGTTCGGGTGAGGATGCAGAATAGCTTTAGAAGTAATAGCCATAAGACAAACCATCTTAAGAGGCAGAAGCCTGACAGGCGCTGACTCTAGTGGTTCGAAAGGGGTGTCGGCCAGGCCTTCGAGTACGATAGTTAAGTCCCACGAAGGGACCGTCGCTCTAGTGGGCGGCTTCAACCGTTTAGCTCCACGAATAAAACGGGCAACTAAATGGTGCTTGTCCACAGAAACCCCATCATTCAGAGCGTGACAAGCCGAAATAGCGGCTACGTACGTTCTGAGCGTACTAGGGCATAAGCCCGAGGACAACCTTTCTTGCAGAAACTCCAGCACTGAAACAATCTGGCAGTGAACTGGGTCTACATGTCTTGCCATGCACCAATTTTCAAATACACTCCATTTGAGGGCATAAGTTCTTCTAGTGGAGGGAGCCCTGGCACTTAAAACGGTTTCAATTACGCTGGCTGAAAGCCCAGCATGTCTTAGTTGGTCCGTTCAGGGGCCAAACGTGAAGGTTCCAGAGCTCGGGCTGAGGATGAAGTATTGTCCCCTGCGCCTGAGACAGAAGATCCCTCCTCACTGGAATCACCCGGGGTGAGCCGTCGAGGAGAGGTATAAGATCCGAGAACCACACTCTGGTCGGCCAATGGGGCGCTATCAATAAGAGGCGCAAGCAGTGTTGAGGCATCATGTCGAGGCAATTGATGTGCCACGCGAGAGGATGACCTCTCCAGCTTCCTTGTGCTGGACGGCCATCCAAGACCGCACCCCAGGCCGTGAGGGAAGCGTCTGTCGTTAGCATCTTGCGACGACAAGACGGACCTAGAGTGGGACCCAAAGTCAGAAACCGGGGTCTGAACCACATAGAACGGGTACGAAGCCCCCGGAGCGTAACCCTTATTAGCCTCTGGGGGTTGGCCCTTGAATGAAACCCCCTGGATCTTAGCCACAGCTGAAACGCTCTCATGTGCAGAAGGCCCAAAGGTATCACCGTGGACGCAGCTGCCATGAGGCCTAAAGATTTCTGAAAGTGATGAACAGTGACCTTCTGGCCTAGCTTGATTTCCTTCAGGGTGTTGAGAATGGATTCGACACGAGCAGGAGACAACTGTGCCCCCATTGTGACCGAATCCGATGTGACACCCAAATATGTTGTCCTCTGAACAGGAAGGAGAACGCTTTTTGTCTCGTTGAGTCTCAATCCTAAGAATGAAGATAGGCTAGGACGACATCCCGATGTCGAAGCGCTAGCTCCTGAGACTGGGCCAGAATCAGCCAGTCGTTTATGTAATTCAAAAATACGGATGCCCTGGAGTCCTAAAGGAGCCAGAGTTGCATCCATGCATTTTGTATATGTGCGGGCTGACAGAGCAAGCCCAAATGGAAGGACCCAATACTGGTAAGCTTCGCCCCCAAAAGCGAACCTCAGGAACTTCCTGTGCTGTGGCAATATTTCTATATGGAAATATGCGTCCTTGAGATCGATTGTCACAAACCAATCCTCTAGTTGGATTTGAGAAACGATCATTTTGACAGTCAACATTTTGAATCTGGATTTCTGAGATAGCGGTTCAAGCCGCGAAGATCCAAGATCGGACGCAACCCTCCCCCCTCTTGGGCACCAAAAAGTACCGACTATACTAGCCGGATCCTCTGTCTGTGAGGGGAACATGTTCTATGGCCCCTTTGCCCAGCAGAGTCTGTAACTGCTGGGCCAGCAGATGTGCTCGATCCGGTTTCATGGAAGTGGAGACCACGCCGTTGAAACGCGGAGGACGATGTGCAAACTGAATCCTGTAGCCTGTGCCTACAGTCCTTTATACCCAAGGAGATACACCTGGCAGTAGTCTCCACGCTGCCAGCTTCTCCGAAAGGGGCACGAGCTTTGACACTTCAGCTAGATGGGGGGGGGGGGGGGGGTGTTAGGTGTTGGGAGATGAAGTGTGGCAGGAGATGCCTGAACACCCAACTTTTCATTGGAGACCGGCGCTCCCCAAACACCAGTGGTGGTGGGGATTGAACACCGGCCTCCCGGGAGTGCCAAGGAGGAGGCCCTGTTTTGTGATGAAATCCAGGTGCCCCTCCTCGGGGGGAGACACCCCCATGGCCCCAGGCGCACGAACTCAGGGCTTCTTCTTTGAAGAGAGGAAGCTCCTCAGATCCGGTCTTTTCGAAGCAGATTTTTGAGAAGAGCGGCGAGCCCCACCCCAGTCTTTATTATGTGCGCGGCTGGTCACGCTCTCCTTCCGCACCTCACGCCTGTTATGGGCCAGACCTGGCCGGGGCCGGGTGGCCGACGGTCCCGGTTCTTGAGCACGGCGGGGAAGGAACCTCCCAAAGGCCTGTTCATATAGCTTTGCCTCCCGAAACCTAGTGGCGGCGGAATTAACAGCGTCGCCAAAAAGGCCGGAAGGCGAGATGGGGGCATCGAGGAGGACAACACGATCCTTATCCTTGATGCCTGTGAGGTTCATCCACAGATGCCTCTTCGTGGACACCATGGCAGCCATGGAACGGCCCACAGCACGGCCGTCTGCTTGGTTGCACGGAGAGACAGGTCTGTGGCTCGGCGCAGCTCTGCAAATGCCCTGTCATCAATAACCCCGCCGGTGCTCAGGTCCTTCAGCAGGTTAGCCTGGTAAACCTGCAAAACCTCCATGATGTGCAGTGAAGCACCAGCCTGTCCTGCTGCCTGAAAAGCTTTACCCACCAAGCAGATGTCAATCTACACGGCTTGGAGGGGAGAGTAGGCTTTTTCAGGGAGGATGATGTCCCAGGAGAGAGATAGCCCGCAAGCGTCTCTTCTATCTGGGCATCATCATATAACCGCGTGCTTTCGCATCAACGATATCCGAATAAGTCGAAGGCACAAAAACACGCAATGAATACGGCTTGCTCCATGAAAGAGTTAATTCATCATGGATGTCACCAAAGAAGGGGAGGGAGAGACGTTGAGGCTCCTTCCCCCGGCCACCCGACCGAACTAATCTCGAACGCTTAGGGGAATCTCGCTTCTGCGGCCAGTCGATATGCAATCGCTCGACCGCACGCGTTATAACCTCTAATAATTCCTCATAACCTCTGTCAGCACTGGAGGAGCGTTGTGAGGAGACTACTTCCATGGACGCGAGAGAGGAAGATTCTTCCGCTCCTTCACAAGAAGCGCCGGAGCGCGCTTGCGAAGCGGAAGCTAAAACTTCCTGATCCGGAGAGAGCGCGAGAGAAAGGGGAAATTCCATCTCTTGCGCGTCTGCCAGATCAGCACGCGAGCCCCAGGAATGCGCCGCGGCTCGCGGTTTCTCTTTAAAGAAAGCAAGCCGCGCGCAAAGCACCTTAATAGGGAGAAGATCACAGTACTCACATTCTCCCTGAAGCCCGAGGCGAGCGTGTTCTTCCCCAAGCACTCGAGGCAAAACTCGTGAAGATCGCCCTCCGAAAGAGAGCTATCGCACGGAGGCACGCATCTCTTAAGCAACTCCGCCATCTCGGTGAGTTAATGCTGTTATTTTTATTTCGCTTTCATTACGGCTTGCACATGCACACGCAAACAAAGCGGTCCTGAAGACAAAAAGATCTGAGGATGCTTCCGCTTCACTCCTATTCATAACCTGCAGGTGCACCTTATTCGGTGACGTCATGCCTGGCACAGGTTATAAGCCGAAGGTATTCGGTGGGTTTGACATGTACAGGCTTCACAACCGGGCAACAAAGAGATGTTCCCATAGCGTTTTAACGCAGCATTGAGTGTAGCTTTTGAAAGGGAACAAAAAAATTCTTAATTCTTTTAAAAGACCACGTCTTGGACCACCTTAATATGTCTCACCCCTTTAGTATTAAAGATATAATTTTTTATTATGAGAATTTGGAAAATAAACCGCTTGAATTTGTAGTTAATTATTTTATTTTAAATGCAAAATACTTTATACATAAACAAAGAATTAAAAAGGAACAGTTATATTTCCCTCTTTTCATTATAGAAATGACATCGCTTATTAATT
Organism: Clarias fuscus; assembly: GCA_030347435.1. Classification (NCBI taxonomy): domain Eukaryota; kingdom Metazoa; phylum Chordata; class Actinopteri; order Siluriformes; family Clariidae; genus Clarias; species Clarias fuscus. The sequence goes on from CM059208.1 coordinate 3,649,154, forward strand.
CTCTTAAACTAATTCGATTTAATAAGAAGAATAATAGACTTCTATATTATTACGACATTATTTTTAATTGAAGTAATGTGTCTCCTGCCATCTTTTCATGTTTTTATTCTTTTTTTTTTCTTTCACTAATCATCAAACCGATCCTCTCGTGTCTTTTACCCTTTTTTGGACTGTCAATTTATAGTTCCTTGTCCTTTGTGTTTGATGTTTGATGTGTTATAATTAATGTTTTTGTTGTTATTGTTAATGTGTTTTGTATTTTATTTGCATTGTTTCAATAAAAAAATAAAAAAAAACTCCAGCATATAAGCACGCGCTGCTTAACTCGTTCGATTATCGTGTCTGTGGGGTTTTTTTTGCCTCGATTCTCTCGTGGTTTATTTCTGTGCTTTCACGTTGCCAAGTTGGTTTTGTTTTCTCGCCTCTCGATTCGGATTGTCGCTTCGCTTCGCTTTCCGGTTTTGATCTCGCGCTTCCTTGTTTTTGACCACAGCTTTTGTTTTATTTTTTTTGGGTAGTTTCTTCACTGCTTGATTTCCTGGTTACTGATCTAACACTCCCTCTTTCCACTACGGATCTCGTTGTGTGATTTGGCTCAGATGCCACACTGACTGATTCTCCTGTGTTTGATCCTCACTTCCGCATTCCGGCCCGCGCTCCCGTTTAACGCTGCGATCATTCATCTGCGCGTGAATTCACCACGTTCTGCTCCTCCTCGTGACCGCACAGAAGAAAACCGATTTATTCTAGAAAGTTTACATATTTCGACGAGTTTAAATTCCGTGAATTAAACAATAGCTGTTTAATCCACTATGGAATTGAAGTTATCTGTTCTGTTCCATCTACTCAGTAAAGAGTTTCTGAACACCTCAGTCTCCTGTCAGTCAAGTATCTTCCAAGAATATTTATTTTAAACTGATAAACCGTCAACAAAGTACCGTGATGAAATACTGACTGCACTTGCAATTACTTTTTGTTTTGGCACTGACCAACAAGATCCAGGTAACATCAGGCACACAAACACAGATCGTTCTCCACTTTCAGTGCTGTTAACACTAAATGTCTATTAAAAACAAACTAAATAAAACTGTTTCTTTAAATACCATTCATGCTCTTCAGGAGAAATAAAATATAATAAAAATGACAAAATTAAAAGTGAGCATTTATCCTCCTTTTTTTATTTCATTTCTGATTTGCACACATAACATAAAATATTAAATGTAAATACATATTTTT